>JBBPOB010001084.1:0-11103 GCA_038091275.1 Tylopilus subfusipes
CCTAGCTACTGACCCTGATCTCCCCTTTGCCAGAATGGTACCCCGAGTTCTAAGGATGCGAAACGTGTTTACAGCCCTCACGGACTCTACCGAAGTCGGTCTGGCATACTTTTACTCGACGTCGTCCGCAAGGTCTTCGACATAGAACTGCCACTATGATCCGTTTGAAACAACAACTTCAAAATCTCGAGATCGCGGTAAGCTCGTCTCAAATGCACATGACGATGGAGATACGGCGGAATTATTTTTATTTGGCCCGGCTGGCAAGATCTCTCGATGAAACACAGGTACCTACAACTAACTATTCAAGAAATTCTATCATTGACAACCACGCGCCAGACGTTGTGTTCTGGAAGTAGATGGGTCATGGTACCCACTCCTCGATCCGCTTGCTGCGTGCTGTCGTGATGACTTGATTCATGACGGGCGGACTGGATATACTGTACGTTGGTTATAAGTTACCTTATACTCAGCTACAGCACTTAGTCGGCTCACCTAGATCTGGGCATGGACATACTGCCCTAGGTGTCCCTCCCCAATGCGATCCGTTCGCTTCTTTTCGACACGTGTCTAGTCTCGGACCATCCGTTTTTGGCGCCTCTGAATGCTTCTGGTTTTACACGCATCCGACTTTGTACCTCCTACATATGGGAGAACGGTGTTCACGTTGCTGTTTCCGAATGCCTCAGCGAGCCTACGCGAGCCCCCAACGAGGACTCTGATTGGTCCGGAGAACTGTTGTACGGCACTTTACCTTTTTTATCTTGCTCATTGAGCACTCAAAAAGCGCTTAGAAAATGCTGATGTAGAACCGTCTGGTTCGAGGCCAACACATGTCACGGATGCGTTGCTTCATACAACAAGTCCTACATATACATCGATAATCAAATCAAATCACATGCACGATCTCGGTCTGGTGTCTAGTTCCACTTGGCCTGGGCATACAGACCCAGCACTGCATTCGCCAACGTGTGCGTGTACAGCGACACGTCCTCGTGCGCGTATTTAGTCGTGTTCTGCACCTTGTTCAAGATCTGCAACACCTTTTTCTCGATAAAGTCGATAAAGACGAGATCGATGGGTGTATCGTCCGTCACGTTCGGTGGGTTGGAGGCAATGTAGTCTGGAATCAGATGGGATGGCAGCGGGACGTGAAGCGTGTCGTCGCCCTGACCGGGACATCCCTGCGCGAATAAAGAAATGAGCAGGTCAACGACCGCGAGACGAGATAAGAGATGTCTTACGTCCACGGTGACGTAGCCAGGCGTCAAGTTGGTCGCGGTCGTCGTCTGTGTCTGGTGTCTCTCCATGTCTGCCAACCATTGGCGATAGCGCGTCTCGACGTGTCCGTGACCCCACAGTTCCTTTTCGATCTCGAAGCGCTTAGTGGAGCTTCCGCCGTTCAAGGTCGGCAACACCTTTTTCGCGACGCTCAACGTCACATTAGGGATGTAGTAGAACGAGTCGGGGAACGATGCAGCCGTGAGTTGGTCGTTCTTGGTAAAAGGTCCCGCAAAGACGTCGTACCGAAGTACGCCCGAGTTGCTAATGATGATGTTGGGAATCCCTGCGCGCGTGTTGTTGATGGCGAGGGCAAATGGTACTGCTTCAGTTATGAACAGTGTAAATACGTTCTCACTGGACGGGTATGGGTTCCTATAAGAAGCATCGTTAACATGATTGGCACGGCGCTCAGATGGTAGGACAGGACGTACTGAGTCATGGTATAAGTCTGGGGAGCAGTGCCATAGAAGTAAGACAGATTGAAATCTATGGCAAGTTGTTGCAAGCCATAGGTGATACTACGTCCATATTCGGTGTCGAAAGTGGGGTTCGACGTCGTGGTATGGTACTACAAACCGTCTTATTCAAAGATGGTCAAGTATACGTTTTAGGAGCGTACCTCGTATGTAACCCTGTTTTGATCGAGATACCTCCGAGTAAACGTAATGTTAGTGTTCCCGATGCAAGCGTCAAGGTCTGCGCCTATCAAACTCAAGCCTCAGCTGTGTTCATGACCCTGTCCGATCCAGGTACGCACTCATCCAGCCTGTAAACTGATAAGTTTGAGCTAACCTCCACTGCGGCTAATTAACGAACCAATCGTTTCCATATAACGACCGCTCTCCAAAGCCATTGTCCTTCCATCATACTGCTGACAGTCACGAATGTGGGTATGTCCTGCATGTAGGCGGCAATTGGATGATATCAAGATAACACCAAAGTGCAGTGCGTACCTCCGAAAATCAAGATAGGCGTGTAGGGATGCACAGTCCGGATAGCATCAAAGACGACAGGCCCTAAAATCAAACTTTCATTGACCTTGGGCCCAAAATCAATCGGATCCGGACCTACAGTTATCATGAGATACTGGCATGTGGCTGGTTATGGTGTCAGAAAAGTTCACGCTTGGTGCTATAAAACATACCCAACCAGAACGAAAACGTCTGGTTCCTCTGCGATGGCTTCCGCAAACTACATAACCCAAAATATTAGAGTCATCCATGCGAATTCAATGCACTTGCCCATTGCTCCTTCACCATATCAGCTACTTTTTGAACAGTGGTGTTGACGGAATTGCCCGTGAAGTTGAAAAGCACACCAAGAGACGTCACTTCGCGGCCTCTGTAGGCAATGTATTGGTTATGCAGTAACACGATCATAGAAGGAATCTAAGCGCACTTCCTAGTTGTGAACTTCACATAGCGGTCTGTCATTTGAGTCACACAGAAATGTTAGTTAGCAAAGTGCATTGGAATCTAAAGGATGACTCGTCCCGAGACTAAATAGAGGAAGAGACTACTCACTGCCGACCGGCACACTCACAGCCTCGCCATCAGAATTGAAAATCGTGATGTTGGCATTCGAAGACAAGTAGCGGCCATTCAGGTGAGGAACAAAATTGGTATACCTGTCGAGTTTAGGACAGTAAACGAGATTGATCATCAAACGAATGGGCATCGAGGATCCAGGTAGGGTTAGGATTGGATGATCGTGGTTGAAGTGGGTCAGGGTCCATGCGATGGACAATGATGGACGATAGATCGAGGTGCCAGCCAGTCGGTATTGGAAATATGAAGGGAAGTAAAAGGAGCCCATGATCAGCGAGGTATAAAGTACGTCTTTTGGTGCGCGTACATGTCATACGTGTCGGCGTAGACGTATAGTTCATGGCTATTGCGATGTAAGCACTCGCTGAGCGCGAACACAACGAGAACCATGTTAGACCCACTTTCCAATAGCCATCAGATCATATGGGAGACGCTCAAGGAACTTGTTCGACTGTTTTCGTAGAAAAGATCAGCGTGGATACGTAAATCCAGGAGATCGAGCAGACCTCGTGAGCATCCACGCCGCCGGGAGGAAAACCATCTGAAAGACCGGTGCCTGTGGCGCGCAGAGGTGAATTTTGAGTTAACAAAAGACATTGGTGAGAAATTTACCATCATGCAAATCTCCAGAATCAACGAGTAGAAGGTCGACATCCTTCTCCTGCCCCGTGTGTTAGCAGGGAGGTTCTGGAATAGGTAATAGCAGGGGACTGACGATGGCAATTTGTTTCATATGGGTGACGAAGCTCGCAAAGTCGCCGAGATCGCCACTGCGCAATCCATCATGTTCGACATGGTCTTCCAAAGGGTGCGCGCTTCGCCGGTCACAAGCAAGAAGAGAGCTCACCTGTAGTTCGGCTCTGGCCAAGGGGACTTTTGATGGCCGAGAAGCCATCCATGCGTATCGGTGGTGTGGATCACGTTGAAGTCACCCCAGATAAGAGGACGGGATGGTGGTGTGAGCGGCACTTGTGGGTATTCGCGCTTCGCGTGGGCGTGAGCATGGACACGGCCGTCGCGAGCGTGGAACTCGTCGTCGGGGCAGGCGACGGCGAGGCCAATGAGAGAGAGCAAGGGAAAGAGCATGACGGAGGGCTTCGCTCGGGCCTGCAACGTATGATGATCCTGCTACTTATGCTGTTCGCGTACGGCGTGCGAGCGAGAAAACGACGCTCAATGTGCGCTCAGCAGCCGCTGGCGTTACGGGAGTGCCACATAGTGCGTTAGGACTGCCAGTAGTTCTGATTCTAATTTCTAACCAGTTCTGTCAGTCCTGCAGGAAAAAAAACGGTTTTGTAGGACACTTTATTGCCTTTTCTAATCGACTTTTGAGAGCTCTGATTGGAGGACAGGCCTACGAAGGAGCATCAAGCAGTAACGTCACAAAGTACTCCTCCAGAAGATGGGCGATGTGAGCTGTGCATCGCGAGCCGCAACAAACATAGCCTAGGGGGCGAGTCAGATGACCGTAATCGTAGTAATTCCACTTCCACTTGTCGTGGCAAACACAGTGCGTTGTCGTCGTCGACTACTTATTTGTCCGAAGCAGACTCTCTATTTCCATATCACAAACGGCCGTCATTTCCGCCGACCATACCCCGACTGTCAGAAGTTCCTCTTTAAGTCCGAGTCAAGCTTCGGTGATTATATACTAGTACCAGCCAGCTTAAAGCCACCGGGACCGTGGAACGTCCGAACGTGGCCCGAGCATGAACCGACCATCGCCCGGGCCACTGAACAGCTGTCAATCACGGTGACGGTCTGGCTTCGACTTCAGATGGCGTATCTGGTTCCGAGTCTTATGTCATGTTGCCTCCCAGCGGATCTCGTGAGGAACTGTAGCCAGTGAAATCGTGCGCGCAGAAAAAAGCACGGAATCTAAACCTTTTTTTGGCCAGGCAATTGCCAAGCCATCATGGATTGATCAAACATGTCCAGACTCATCCAACCATGTTAAAGTATGTCCGATTAGCTTTCATCCCCGCTTTCATTCCATACCTACCGACTCCGAACTCCCCTTTGTCGGAAACGGTACCCCCGGTTCTCGGGGCGAAACGTTTACTGCTCTTAAAAATACGGACCCTTGCGACGTCCGTCGAGCACACTTTTTCCCAACGTCGTCTATAAGACCTTCGACGTCGAATGCCGGTATCCTCTGAAACAACTTCGCTTTGATCAACTTAACCTTATCTTCTAACGCACATGGCATGAACGCGGCGGAGAGTCGGCGAAAATGCTTGGCTTGGCTGGCATGATCATCACTCGATCAAACATGGCCGCCCACAGTTACCTACAACTGTTCAAAAATGTTTTAGCTCCATCACGGCCGGGCCCTTTTCCCCCATCTATCATTTTCTAGGCCCATCCACAGTTCAAGCGGGCCATTATGGCGCCACAGTGGTGCCCAGTTTAGGCACATACAGTCCTTTCGGAGTCGCTTAGAGTCATTTGGCTGGTGAGAGACTCTGCAAAACGACAACGTAATTTCACGCTCTCTCAGATTAGTGCAAGGAACAGCCATGACATCCATTCCTTGATCCGCTTGCTGTTTTCTGTCGTGATGATCTACCTCGGGAAGGGCGAACAGGGGACACGCTGGTTATACTTTAGTCACACGAATAGCAGGTATGTCGGAACATTTCTGCTTATAGCTTGCTTCACACTAGACACGGATTTCTTTGCTCAGCTTCATTCTGTCTGCCGCTCAACCCTGAACACGGGTGGTAGACTTTTGAACGTAACCAGAGATCTCAGAACCTCGACCGTGTCTCGTTGCCTCATCCAATTTCATCTTCATGCCATCTGTTTCCCAGGGACGATGCACCCTAGTAACACCACGTGAGCGAAAGACGGAAGCTATGGTTAAGAGGTGACATATCTCCTCCACGAAACCATCCAGTCATTTGTAGGTAAGAGGCGGAACAGCATGGCCTCGCGTGGCAACCACGAGAAAGATCGATACACGCTGATCTCGCCAAGGTCATTCGATGAAACTTGAACCGAGATCTCGGCTTTACTCCTCACTTCATGGTTACTTGTCCTGAATTTGGATTCCAAATCCTTCGTGGTTCACGAATAATAACATATTCTGGCGATTAATGGCAGCCAGTCGCCTCAGGGACTGCCCTGCGTATTTAAGTCACCTTCATCCGACAACGATCCAGTATGTCCAGTCCTTATTTTCCCTACACTTTCACAGACGACATGTCTGACAGACGTTTCTCCTTCTCACTGTCAGTAAGGCAAAACATCAGACCGTGATCGACACTGACTCCCTTTCTCAACGCAGCGCCGGTACCGAATCTAAACGTGGCGACCATGCATTAAAGCGGACCAACTATTCACCTATCCCCCAAACCCCTCAAGGAACCACTACTATCTCACCCGAGCTCCCAAGAGATGTTTTTCCCTCGACGAATTGGCCAGTGGATACTTCCGTCCAAACCCAAGGGTTCGCATCTGGAGCGCCGTTTGATTCGTCTCCCCTCCTGCTTCCGCCGACCTTCCATGAATCCCCAATTTCATCGCAGGCTAGCGGCAACTCTCACCTTCATTTTGGCTACGACGCTAGCTCACGCGTCCACCACTCGATCGTTGAACAGCACCCGCAGGCAGTTGCTATGCCGACGCTGACTGGGCGATATGGTGGTGGTTTGATTGACGCTCACGCATGTTATTACGGTCCGTCATCTGGCTTCGCCAATGATGATTACATGGCTGGACGTTCTCGTGCCGTACCGTCACCGACCATCACCATGCCAATTTTTCCGACGTATCTTCGCACTGGTGCGCCCAGCTACGCGAACCCTCTTCTTCCTTCTGATCCCGCCTTGCGTTGGTCCCCTCGCTACCGTACTACCACCTCCAAATACGTAAAAACCCCTGGCCCCTCTCTGTGCCCTAGGCCTCCCGGAAGCTTTTACTCTAGCTCTTTTTTTAATTCCCCCTCGAGTTCTCCCCTTTCCCCAGACAATCATAATCTCGTCACCGTCCCCTTCGATAATACGTCGAACCACATCCAACCTCGACCAGTCACCGCAGCATCCGTTGATCCGCTCTACACTTTGAGGGTCCGATTGGAGTCCATCAAACTCCCGTCCACCCCCAGCGCCGGGGATTTGTCTTTCTTCCGTTGCCACTGGGAGGACTGCAACGAATGGATCACTTCCGAAAAGGAAGCGGTCAAGAACCACCTGACACGTGCCCATGGCGTGGACCTCAAAGGGAAACCGGACGACTCGGCGAGCTGCAAGTGGGCTGGCTGCTCGTCGTCTCTGCAAAAGTGCGGCCTGGTGAGGCATTTTCAGACCCACCTTGGCTTGCAGTGGTTGTGCTCGGTGTGCAAGGGGTCTTACACCCGCCCGGACAGCGTGAGATCGCACGCCGAGAGGGAGCGTCGATGCAAACTAGCCAAGGCCATCAGCCATCCCAGCCCGTTGGCCTATAGAGTTACTGACATAAACGGCGACGGTATCGTAATTTTGACCAAGATTTTACAACCGTAGGACATGCTTTTGGGTGGGACCGTTTCACAAGGCTTCTTTGTAATTCTGATTCGTACAGTACAACTATCGTAATGTTTGCAAGAATATAGGACGAGGCGTGGTGCAGGAACAGTTTGTGATACGTAGCAGAGAAAACATAGGCAACGAATGAGACGTGAGGAACCCCCCTCTGCATGATGGTTATCACGGAGTTGAAAGAATGATACATAGCGTCCCTCGTGTAGAGTGACCACGTTGGCATCGATGTCGAGGAAAGGAAAGAACAAAAGAGAGAGAGAACAAAAGAGAGAAGAGGAAAGGGACCAAGAAAAAGGCGTGGAATTCACGCCTCCACAAGTCCGTAAGGCGTCGGGTTCGGACAGCACCCCGTGGAGAAGTCCTTCATCTCCCTCGAACTTGGAGGTGGCAAACACTTGGAGGGACCGAAACCCACGGGCTTGTGCAGCCCCTGGAGCAGGCTGCCGCACCGCCTGTACAGCCACGTGCACCAACGCAGGCATATGTGCACGGAGACCCTCGCGCCGAACGCCTGCCCCATGACAACGAGGTTGTGGTTCTGCCTCGAGACGGTCAACTGAGGCCGGGCATGGGCATCGTGGAGTCTCCAGCCCGAAAGACAGAGTTCGAAGCGTGTGAACGCCATCGAAAATAACGTCGCGGGATGGGTGTATGGCACTGAAGTAAGCGTCGCCTGCGTTCGAAAGAGTCAATCAGCTTTGTAATTGTGCGAAGCTGGGCGAGCTTTATGCTCGCTCCCCCCCTCGTACTTTTGCACTTGCCTGGCTTGGGTGTACGTCGGTTTCAAAGTGGAGGATTCACGTTCGCTGGTGGGGAGCAAGGGAGAACTGTCAGATTGATGCAGTGGAACTCACTGGCAGGCCTCTTGCTCTTCTCCTTTTGAGACGACCAGGTTTTTATCCCAGCCTGCCACACGCTGACAACCTCGCCACTACCAGGTGGCGTCTATAAGCACACATCACAGCCGCAAGAAGCCCACCATAGGAGTAAAGAAGGACGTCGCCAGTGCACGCGAAAGTGTCCGATAGCAAATCAGAATGTGCGGCTTGGGATGGAGGGGTATGCGAGGGTCGGACTTGGCAAGGGCGTCAGAACTTTCAGTTTTGGAGGGATTTTGAACAGATGCTGCAATGCGACCTCTGAAAATGGTCACTGGAACCTGGAGAGCAGTATGTGAAACACTGTGGCTCGTTGACGCTGTGAACATGATGCAATCAATAACCCGATCAACGCCGATTCAGCGCCGCATTGATGGAGTGGTTCAGAAGCCCGGCCTCTGTTGGGCACGGGGGGGAGTGGCATCACTGTGCCAACATGACGGTGTCCGACCAAGAGAGCTGGTTGGACAGAATACACTGGCAGCCTACGGATGGGTATTATACAGTGGTGACGTAGTAAGACACATTACGGTACTGTGAAGCGAACCAGCGCTAAATAAAAGGAAGAGTACATTGTAGGCTATGAATACGATCCTCGATGACCATCGATAACTGATCCTAGCACAGCGAGTAAAGTTCTAAAGCCTCCAAACAAAAATCGGGTAAATCATCGTCAGCCAGGGTTTAGGCGGTGAGCCAGCGCATTAGGGACAGGTTTTTGCACCCGCTTAGAGGCACGCCTCATACACAGGTGCACTTCGCGGATATGCCGAACTATGCTTTCACGATTTAGGGGATCCTTCCTCCGACAATCAACCCAATTGCACTTGGTACGGTGATTACGAGTCTTATTTTTGATTCCGTGCTTGGACAGGTGTTCTGGAAGAGTTGCACGTGTGATCAGGTCTCTACACACTGTTCCGTCTGCATCTTTCCACTCGCAGATACGGACAGGCTGCATGGAGCGGATTAGTTGTTGCTCGATGGAGGGGAAGACACTATAGGGCGGACTCTGTGCGGCCTGTTTGATTCAAAATGTGCATGAACATAGGACACAGCCAACTCACCTCGAGATCAATCTTCTGAATGTTCTCCATAGAGTATGATGAACCGTCAATCCCGATTGCGGGATCCGCAAAATCGAAGGTGGGGGGATTCTCAGACAGACAACCAGTTTCTTGGTGACCAATATCCCAACCTGGAGAAGGGGTAGCCACAGGAGAGAACGCATAAGGACCGGAATTGGTCTACATTCAAGATGTAAGTGATGAACATGACCCCAAGATCCACTAGTTCTGTTCACCTGGAAGCTATCTTCTACTTCTTGAACGAAGGACAGGGTCTGAGGGTCAGGATTTGTTGGGTACGATATTTCATAGGCCGAGGACGGGGAACACAAAGGGGTTCCATCGCTGGTCTGTGGGACGTTGTTCATCACCTTGAAAGACAATCTACGTTAAGCCCGGCACACGGACGGAAACGCAGATCCTTACGGGTTCTTCGGTGTGCACGGGTCCTAAACCATGCTCAAGACCTGACGAAATGTGACCTTGAGTCAGGTCTAGGGAGGTGAAGGTAGCGTCGGGTTCATTTGAGTCGAATGATAAATTTGATGCGAGGAAAGCGGAAAAAGGATCTTCCACACCGATAGGGTCGAGATTCACTTGGTTAACAGCCGTCGAGAGAGGACTCGTGGCAGGATAGTGGGAACCCAAGGCGAGACTGCTGGGTACGGGAAAACCGTAAAAGATGGTGACGTCGGAAGCACTCTCTTCTTCGAACTTCCAGGTTTGATCGACATACGAATCGAGTGGAATCATCTTAGCGATGATGTTAGGGAAGAGAAGGGGGAAGGTCGAGTCATGAGAGGCTCGCAACTATATGGCCTGGTGTTCGCCCTAGCCGTTGGCACTGGCGTTGGCGGCCTGCCAATGGAGAGCTGGCCAGTCAGGGTGCCCACCCGCCCATCCCGTCCAAAAATACACTCGCTGGCTGCCTCGCCGAACCTTATTTTCCCGTCCATCGTTCGTGGGAGAATTAGAAATGCGTTCGATAATGGTGTCACCAAGGAGACTGCGGGAGAACCTATCTAGATACATGGAGTAGAAATCTGTTAATATCGGATGCCATCGGCTATGATTTACACGAAAAACCTACCTTTTTCCCGAGGCGCTTCAACACGGACACCACACACCTATCTGCGGCCGCGAGCAACTGCGCCCAGTCCAACCAAGAAGCTGGTTATAAAGCTCTCCGGTTATCGAATTGCAGTATCACAGCAAGCACTACATACCACCGCTTCCACGCCAAAAGCATCGCCTGGTTGTCATCATGCGGCGAACCTGTGCACCCAGCTAGCCAAAGCCTGCCAGTTGATTCGTAGGGACCCTTTGGATATCTGCTTTCGATAACCGATCGAGTTGGCTGGTGGTAGATTCGGATGGGCACGAGGCGGCGGAACTTGGCAACGATGGTAGGCACGGATCCATTTGCGGAATTCAACAACATGCGCCCATCAAACCTGCTCTCGACTACGACGGTTTCCATTCATTTCATAGGTAATTTGAAGGCCTGATAGGATCAGATAGGAGCGTCGTACCTTCCATCGGGGTCGATCCCGTGATGATTGGGTGCTGGTACTTGGAGACGAGAGACTAGGCTCAGGTGCATCTGCAGAGTGGGAGAACACATCCACCACCTGAAAATTCGACAGAGGATCTTGGTTACCGCCAACACATATGAAATGTTGGTACGAGAGCCGATTGAGGGATCTGTTGGCTGCTCCAAGCTGTACGAAAACAAATTGCGGTGGGACGACATCAACGTGAGAGAAATTTGGACATGGTGTTGAAGCGGCGATACTATTAGGCA
>JBBPOB010001085.1:0-11100 GCA_038091275.1 Tylopilus subfusipes
CTTTTGCTACACTTTTGACTACACTTTTGATTACACTTTTGCTACACTTTCACCACACTTTTAGTCTGCTTTCACTACACTCTTACTACACTTTTACTACACTTTTTGCTACACTTTTGACTACACTTTTGCTACACTTTGAGTACACTTTTAGTCCACTTTTAACCACACTTTTTACTACACATTCCTACACTTTTGCTACACATTGACCACACTTTTTACTATACTTTTTGCTACACTTTGACTACACATTTATGTATACTTTGTATACACTTATTTGCAACACACTTTATACTTTTTTACACTTATATACTACACCATTGTTAGATAGATTGTCACTTAGGATTCTCATTGACAGGATTAGAATTAGAATAAGAATTAGAATTAGAATTAGTGAGGATTAGTGAGGATTAGGATTAGGATTAGGATTAGTATCAGTATGAAGATTAAGATGAGGATAAGGATAAGGATCAGTGAGAATTAGGATTAGGATTAGTGAGATTACTATGACACTATGACTACTGTAACTACTATGAATCCACTCTGACAGCACTAGTCCAGTCTATGAACACTATGACACTATGAGTACTATGAGTACTATGAGTCAACTATGAATTTGCTATGGAACATTATGCCCACTATGCAACTATGAGCAACTATGGCAAAAACTGGGATTTACAGATGATAGAAGATGAACTCGCTAACCTTCTTGTAAAGATGAGCTTGGATGTCTTCAGGAAGGGGATCCAGGAACTCCAAACGCTCTTCTGATATGTATAGTCATGAGGACCATGAAAAGATTGAACAAACTTATGTTGTGATGTAGAATCTTAGCTTTCTGGAGTGCATCTCTGTGAGCTGGAGTTCATTGAGTGAATGAGACCAACAAATAAAAAAAATGCAGCCTACTTTGAATGTAATCAATGAATATCAATAGAAGCTCTGCGAGTGAGTTGAATTTCAAGACTTCAGTTCCAATGGGTGTCATTACGAGACAAGCAAGGATGTGTAGTTGACATTGACTTTTGCTATGGTTGGCTCTGGAAAGCAGGGAATGGAGAAAGTGTGTTGAGTTGTTGGACTACTCCCCCAGACAGGTTGAATGAGGACCTTGTACTTGTGTTTCGTGTATGTAAGTTGGAATGCTGACAACTCCTGCAGCATTGAGCATCTTCAAAATGGCACCTTCAGTATACTTCCACATAGGGTTGATCCAAGTATCTTTGATTACAACGCCACAGCGAGTCCAGGGCCACTGATAGCTTTCCACTGAGCCGAAGTTTGAATCGTCTATAGCACAGCCTGAGCCAGAATCATCTGGGTCCATTATACCACTCCAGACCATGGTTCCATGTCCATGCATGATGTTGGAGATGAAGATTAGGTTGTCGATGGTGATCTCTCTCAACTCTGACCCACCCTTCCATATGACCAATATGCACTTATTTCCGGTATTGTCTAGCAGTGAAACATTGAAGCCAAGCTGAGAGAACATCACTTTCATGAGACTGACCAAGATATGCAAGAATATCTCTGGCTCAGCATGCATGTTGATGAAGTCCATCTCAAGTGAACCTCCCCAATCAAAAAATGTCACATTGATGGTGGATCCCAGTATCTGGAGGCAAGGGGCAGTGTGTCTGCTGTCTTGTGCATATAAAAGTATGCCCATTTTTCCAGTGATGTCAATGAAGGAAGACTTCAATGTCTCAGAGCTCATCTTGCTTTTCATCTCACCGAACACAAGTATGACTCTCCAATCCAACTTGGCACTGTCAGGGCTAAGGACCAAGTCCAGCTTTCATTGGAGATAAGACCCTCTAAAGGGTTTGTTGGCACCATGAGCATGCCATCGTCTAAGGACTTTGATGTCAATGGTATGTTGAACACAGGAAAACGACCAACCAATACATCTGATTTTCTCGACGGCTTCGAGAATGCTATTGAGAAACTTGGCCATAGGTGCTTCTACCTGTGGCCCCTTTGTTGTTTCTGGGAAATTGATCTAGTGTTCCTTGTCTCCTAGTCCCTCCTTTGCCCCATAGATCTTGCTGTCGCATAAATGGCACAGAACTTGAAACATCATCATATTTGATTTTGAGGACTGGAACAGCACAAAGTTGGGAAACAATTCTTCCAGAAACCCTCAGCTTTCAGACATGTTGAGGTGCCACCAGAAATCTTTGGTGTCTGTAAGGCCCACTGGCACACTAGTCACGTGCATGATAGTATATCACTGCCGCTCCTCATAGAGATATAATAGTTGATCTTGTATCTGTATGTCATAGTCTTCTACAGAGCTTAGTCCAGTTCTTTTGTGCCCACTCACCTCAGTGTTTCCACCATTGGCCATGGTTGGCTTTCACTTTTTTTTGAACTTCCACCATCCTTCTATCCACCATCATCTCAGTCTTCCATCATCTGCATCCCATCTCACACTGGATCCCATCCCACCAGCCTTGTCTCATCCACTACATTCAAATTCATGCATTCCTATACATCTCCATGACTTTCCGAATCCATCTGTGCATATTTGTTGATGCACACCCATCCCCATGGCTCAAGATTCCCCTCTGCATCTGTTATCTGCTGACTCCATGGAGGATGTTGCCGCAGGTCCTTCATTGTCAAATCATGCTGTGCCCGATTCTGGCAAGCAGCCACAGGCACAGCCTCAATGCTCTGCAAAGATGTCAAAGCTCAAAATGCCAATGTTTTCGGGTCTTCTTGAATCCACCACAATCAATGCTTGGCTCAGACATTGCAATAATGCATTTTTTACATGGTCCACATTCAATGATGCATCTATCATGTCTTTGCAGCTCCAGATTGTCCTTGCTGGTATGAAACTTGAAGAGGTCTCAGCCAGTACTTGGTGGAGCAAGAATCATGATGCACTCAGACTTCTGCCATCCTGGGACATATTCACCACATGCTTCAAGGATTGTTTCATCCCGTTGGGTTGGCGCCTTGATGCCTTGGCCAAGTTTTACTCAATAACACAAGGGAACAAGGACTTTCAAGATTTTTCTGCACAACTCCAGGCTGCATGTAATGCACTTGCCTCCACTGGTGTGGGTTACACAATCTCGGATGTTGTCTTCAAAAACCACCTTCTCATGCTCATGAACCCCATTCTTCAGCTTTGTGTCCATGCACTACCATCTTTGATCTATGAGAACACCAAAGTTGACGCTCTGATCAATCTTATGTTGACCACTTGGGCTAGCCTTGTCATGGAGGGCCATGTGAAAACTTCCACTCTTGTCACTGCTAAGCAGACTGTTGATGCTGCACGTCCGCTGCCCAGCCCCACATCTTTAGTAGATTACCCATTGTTGGATTTGTCATATGCTGACCGAGAAAAGCTCTGTGCCACTGGTGGCTGCTACTACTGCCATCTCAAGCCTGGTGACCCTGGCTGGAAAGATCACCAAGCTTGTACCTGTCCTGGTGATTCACGGCGTGGCATTCCTCCTCACATTGGTCACTCAATCACCACTTGTTACGATCAGTCTCCTTTTTCCTTCTGTTCTTCTGCTTACTATCTCGTCTCCCCACCGCACTGCTATATGGGGAACCTATTCATATCAGTGGAACCACTTCCTCTTACTCTTAGGTCCACTGTCCTTTCATTTCTTTTCTGTCTAACCTCCCTTAAGCCGTTCACTTCAGACTTCCATTCTTCTCGGAAGGGGGACCTGACTCATGGTATTGTTGTCATCTTTCACTCACATCAGACTCCACCTTCTCTAGTTAACTCTCTCATGTTAACTATGTAATTCCAATTACTCACCGTCCGATAGTTCTCCAATGTTCTCTCATATTCTTTGCTGATGCGTCCTCTTATACCAAACCCTATACAGTATAAATGAGGTCATGTACCTTGTACTTCCTCCATACTTGATCTTTGTGAATCCACACTTAGTCTCGTATCCTAGTCTGCTTGACTAGCATCCTTAACCTTCAACCAAGACCCTGCTGGTCCGCTTGACCAGAACCTTTGACCTTATTGGTCCGTTTGACCATTACCTTGACCTAGTACACTTGTACTTGAGGACATAGTGTCTCTTCATGAGTACCTCCCTCGAGACAAGAAGTCAACCTTTGAGTGTTCATCCATCAATGAACAACTACACATAACACCACTCCTGTGCATGCCATGTCTGCTGTCACATGCCAGACATCTCCTTGTGTGGATGGCGAGACTGTTGGCATTGTCATGCCATCTTATTGGGCACTTCATTGGTCTGACTTTGACAACAACAGTGATGGTTATCTCGATGTCAATGATGATGATGATGATTAATTCTTGTCTATTATATTTATTGTTTAATTGTTGATTCATCTATTTTTCAGGCCACTGATAATGGTGCACATTCATCATAATCCTTCTTTCTCATACTACCTGTGGCTCTTAATTGACCCCTTGTTTGCACATCCGTTTGGATTCACGTTCATTTAGCCATTTGATATTTACCTTCATTTTCACCCTCCTAGGTGGCGGTGACAGTGGTCGTGTTCATCATGATCCTTCCCTTTTGTATTGCCTGTGGTTCTTAATTAATCCCTTACTTGCACATTTGTTCGGATTCACATTCATCTGCCATTTTCATTGTCTGCCTAGTTTTTCTGATCCTGCATGGTTTTCATTTTTCAGATGTTGGGAGGGTGAAAGGCCACTGGCACACTAGTCACATGCATGATAGTATATCACCACCACTCCTTGTAGAGATACAACAGTTGATCTTGTACCCATATGTCATAGTCATCTACAGAGCTTGGTCCAGTTCTTTTGTGCCCACTCACCTCAGTGTTTCCACCATTGGCCACAGTTGGCTTCCAGTGTCGTTCTCAACCAAACAGTCCATGGTGTCACAGAAACTGTTGGTTTTTTTCCTGTATCCAAATGGAATGCTCGCAAGCTGGAGGGTGACATTGAGTGGAAATGCACCAGACATAAAGGCAAAAAACTTACTTGAGCAGCATTGCAAGGCATCGTATGTGCATGGACATGCAGTGAGGACTATAAGTATGGTTACAGTGGTTTTCAAAACTATGTGGAAAATCCATCACAAAAACCCAATCAGTTAAGAATTGCTAAGGGCAGGATCCCAAGCTCATCTCAGTGGGCAAACCCGTGTGGGCTGTCATGCTCCCACCACTACTCAACCCATGCCAACCTGTACCATCTCCAACAACACAAAATTCCAAATCATTGCTCTTTTTGGAGAAGGTCACTCCATCAAAAGTATCTGCTCTCTCCTTAGTGTCGGGAAAACACTCATTTACAAAACTCTCTACTACTACAAAAAATTTGGTACTGTCCATAACCCTCATATCTACTCCTGCTCTATTGGACATCATCATATCCTCAGCCCAGCAGATATTTTATTTATTCAACACAACACCCTCTATCTCAATGAGCTTCAAAAGGAGTTGTGGGAGAAGCATGGTGTGTATGCTGCATTATCTACTATTTCCCACACTCTGCATTGCCTTCAACTCACATGAAAAGTTATGTCTTTCCATGCCACTAAGCATAGCAACAAGTTGCATGCACTTTACATGAATCACATTGGAGCAGAAGCAACAGATGTGAACATGTTACTCTTTGTTGATGAAGCTGCAAAGAACTGATGAACATCTTCTCACGCTCATGGGAGATCACTCCAGGGACAACATTGTCACAGTCTCCGATACTTTATACATGGTGTGCACTACTCAATCCTTTCTGCCATCACACTGGACGGTGTGATTGCTTATGACATCATTAAAGGCCCAGTCGACAATGCACATTTTCCACAATTCTTATGGGAATATGTGGTATAGTGTATGATCTATTTTTGTGCTGTAAATGACTGACATCTTTAGTAGATGCCTTTTACTATGGCATATCCTGGTCCCCACAGTGTTATTGTCATGGATAATTGCCATATTCACCATGGAGAAGAAGTTCAAGCATTGGTGGAAGACATGCACCATAAGTGAATATCTGACCATATGTTCTGCTGGCATTCTGACCAGTTTTAGTGTGAAAACTCATTTATTTGCTGCCATATTCGCCTGAAAGCTCAAAAACTGTTGCAATAAGTTTATCACTTTAAAATAGCCATAACTCTGGAAGCTGTGGGCCAAATTATATAATTCTTGAATTCACTCATAGCCATGGGTATGCACCACATTTTGTCTAACTAGCACTAACCACCATTCCCACACCCTCAAATACTACAGAGTGAATACTCTACAACAGCCAAACTAGCTGCAATGGACTCAGAAGGCCTAGTGGCAGATGGAGAGGCAATAGTCATGTTTGCAAGTGTTTGAAGAAGTGGCACTGACATCAATGAGCTGAGATCAACATTTGGTGCTGCTGGCTGAGGTGCTTGGGCCTTTCGTGATGGATGTAAATAAGTCCCTCTCATTGCCAAGTTGAATGATTCAATATTTGGGGGGTGCTCAGTGTAGCCTGTCCTTCCTTCTGTATCAACACATTAGGATATTCTTATGACAACCTGAACAGTGACAAATAAACTTATGAGTGCACAGCACCAATCCATCATCAACACTGGCATAACTGTAACTGCCCCCATTGGACCAATATATGTATATCTGTCATTGAAGTTGTTCTTGTAATGAGTCTGGAGCTTGAGATGCCAATGCATAAGATGTGCATCCACGTCCGAAGGTTTTTTTGTCGAGTTCTACCAGTCCTATCAGCAACCAAGCAACAAGTGACTTGAATGGAGATGTACATACCACACCAGCTTCTCCATCAGTGGTGTCACCTTCTTCATCCTCTGGGTTCCATGATGTAGGGAGTTTCTCAACATCTTTCATGTCAACAAAAATCTTGGTAACCACAGCATCATGTTCTCAAATCTTTTGTACCATTTCTTTATAGTCAGCCTCATGGTCAACATCCATTGCATTGGTAGAGCACTGGCTAGTGAACAGAGGCAATCAGCCTGACTTAGAGAGTAGAAGATATGCTAGAAAAAAGTAACTAACCCCTTCACCTTTGGCAGCACATACTTGAATGGAAAGGTACACTTCTCTGACACCTTATATTGTTCCTGCCCATGCTTTTCAGGTAGACTGGTCAAAAAATTGATGTAGTTGTCATTGTTGATGACGAAAGGCAGCTCTTTGACCTTGATAGACTTCTCTTCCTTCAAAGTGCGAACACCCTTAGCTGTCTTCTTCTTGAGAAGGGAATAGACAGTAAGAGAGACATTGAATGTATGAATTTTTCTCCATCATGAACTGGCAACAGTGGTGGCATTATGTGGACCAAGACACAGTTGTGATGTCACAAGCCTCACACAGGTCACAGATGTGACATGCTTTCGAGGTCCTACCTCGGCAATTTCTAACCGATCGAATTTTTTGAATCAGTTTTCCGCATAGCTTTGAAAACCGCTGTAATTGAATTCCGATTCTCGTAGTCACCCGTGAGAACTTACCTATTACTAGCTCAACACCCTAGTCGACAACAGTGACAACAACGGCACCACGACAACGACGACAATGACACTGCTCCTCTCGCCCTCGTGTCGCCGTTGCCTTCACCTGACCCTGGCCCTCATCCTTCCCTGTCGCTGTCGCTGTACGACGACGACGATAATGACATGACATGTCACTTTCGCCCTCGCCCGATACCCTCACCCTTGTCCTTCGCTGGAGCCATCGCCGTACGACGACGACGACGACGCCATTGCCCTCGCCCTCGTGTCGCCCTCATGCTCACCTGTTGCCCTCACCCTCGTCCTTCACTGTCACCGTCACCGTACGACGATGACGATGACGACACCGTTGCCCTCGCCCTTGTGTTGCCCTCGCCCTCGTCTTTCACTGTCACCGTCACCGTACAACGATGACAATGACAATGCCGTTGCCTTCACCCTTGTGTCGCCCTTACCCTCATGTCACCCTCGCCCACGCCCTCACCGGTCGCCCTCACCCTCGTCCTTCGCTCTCGCCCTCGCCGTACGACAACAGCGACGACGATGCTGTTGCCCTCGCCCTCGTGTCGCCATCGCCATCACCTGTCATCCTCACCTGTCGTACTACGCTGTCGCCGTCGCTGCACCTCGCCAATGTCAGGTGGGACAGGTACGAGTAGACCACGGGTACGGGTACGGGTCAGCACCTGGATACCCGGGGGTATACCCGTACAGTTCCCTAACTTGAAGGGTCCTGGTCCATAGCGCAAGAGCTATTAGCTTATCTTAGTAATCCTCAAGGCGTTGCACCAATATTCCTCGATAGCCAACCTCTTCAATGCCTTGCCCAGTCTCGCCCCGCTCGACGACCAAGAAGCCAAGAACTATGGCGTAGTCGAGGATTTCGATGCCGAAGGCGAGCGTGGAGCCCGCGTCTTTGTGCTCCGGCTCAACTCGCTTGGCGTCGAACCAGGCATGTAACGCCGCGTGTTCAACCTGTTCAAGAACTTCGAGGACGGCTTGACTATCCTCCAAGAGTTCGACAAGATCCTCCCCAGGTCGGTTGTCTTGTGATGTGTCTTCAAGCCCAAGGGAGACCCCGCTTGCCTGTCTTTCAAGTTGAACTACTAGTACGTTTCAAGCAGGTCGACATCGTCGATGGGACACGGACGCTCATGCTCGGTCTTGTGTGGCGACTCGTGCAGTGCGTTCCCCTTCCCTCGCTGTGGTCCTCGTGGCTTTGCCTAGGCTTAACATCACTAAGGTGCTCATGTGTCTCTCCGGATCCGGACGCCCGATCACCAATCAGGAGATGCTCAAATGGGCCAATTCGACCGTCCAAAAAGCGAAACTGACCGCGCGTGCAATCCGGTCGTTCAAGGACCCATCCCTGGCTACCGGCATCTTTGTCCTCGACCTCCTCGACGTACTCCACCCAGGGATCGTCGATCCGGCACTCGTCATATGTGTGCAGGAGAACGGGGGCTATGAAGTGCGGCGGCAGAATGGTGGGTCACCCTACCTGTTGTTTTGGCCTGGGATGCCGACGTACTGACGATAACGAAATTGGCGATTTCGATCACGAGAAAGATGAATGCGTTGAGATTCCTCGTACCACAGGACATTGTGGACATTCGACCGCGCTTGGTGCGTTTCGTCCCCCCTCATTTCACACCGTTGATCCGATGGGATTATTCTTTGGAACAGATTTTGACGTTTATCGGAAGCTTAATGACCAGGGCGCACCGAATGTGTGCAGGTTACCAACTATAGGATGTTGCTAGTGTTGACTAGCGTTTATTAGGATAAAGCGAGGCCAAACGTTCGGCCTCGCTGAGGTAATCCGTTTCGACCTGGTGAGACGTGTCCGCCACTGTCATATGCTGAAGTGATGGGAACATTCGTCGGGTTTGCACCATTCCTCCCACCCTCCTCGAGCATCCCTCAGCCCCATGTGCGCAATGTCAAAGACGCCACCATTGTAGGCGACGGCACAACGTGCCCGCTATGGTGACGTAATGGCACGATGGACCTGTGGCACCGCCTCAGCCTAGACAATGAAAACGACGACACCGATGCCACCACAGAATGGCAATGACAAAGGACGCGCCGGCGCCCGTGCCCTGCCCAACCCCTACTCACCCTCCTCGGCTACTCCCTACAGCCCCACTTGTGCCACGATGACGACGCCCTCGATGGCACGAGTCGCACGACATGCCCATGTCGTCGCCCAGTCCAACCCCATCCCACCCTTCTCGAGCACACCCTGCAGCCTCACTTGTGCTATGACGACGCCATCAACACCGTGCCGATGACCGCAAACGTCTAGAGACTCAAGTGCAAATGATGGAGAACCAGATGTGAGTTTGTCCACAGACGGGGGTGGCTCATGGTTCTGGTCTCTCCGATCGAGTATTGCCTGTATACCTACTAGAGGCTTTGTATGTCGTTACAAGCCAATAAAGGCCGTGTATTGTCTCGCAATCCGTGTATGATCTTGAGTGGCCTCGAAAGGTCTCAAAGGCTTAAATTGCCTTGTATACCATCCGGGCCTGTAATACAAGAGACTTGGGCGGTTTTGCTGATGAAGCCGTTTTCCCACAGCCTTCTATCTCAACCCTTCTTGCCGTCAGCTCAGTTGCGTTTATGCCTCCAGAACAGCCGAAATTATTGATTAGCCCTTCCGGCAACATGGCGGCAGACTGGCTGAAGCATCCCGCCGGCCCTGACAGGCCTGACATTCCAAATTCCAAGCCAGTAGTCGTCGGGATCTATGGCATTCCCGGCTCTGGCAAGACCTTCCTGCTCAACAAACTCACTCTAGAACTCGAAGATTCGGGGCATTTTTCCTTCTATGAAGGCTCTGCTATGATTTCATCCCTCGTTTTCGGCAGCCTCGAGGCGTTCCAGAAGCTGCCGGAACACGACAAGACCAGATACCGCCAACTCGCCATTACCACGATCGGCAATAAATGCGCCACCACCGGCCGCACCGCCATTATCGCGGGCCACTTCATGTTCTGGACGGAAGGGGAGGAGGCAGGAAAAGTGGTGTGCACCAGGGGCGACCTGAGCACGTACACTCATATCATTTACCTGGGCGTCCCAGCCGAGGTGATTGCCCAACGCAGACTGGACGACTCGGAAAAGACGCGCACGGCTGTATCCGTTGAACACCTTCGCAGATGGCAGGAGGAGGAGAAGACACAGCTGCACCGTCTCTGCATGGATCACGGCATCTTGTTCTCGGTGATCGGCTTGGGTCGGTCGTCAGACCTTGTGGCAGATGTTTCGGCGCTGGCACACGACTTCCGGGTCCACACTGAGGAATACAACCTTCGCCGTGCCAAGAGCATTCTGGACCAGGCGCTGGGTCGCGGGTTGGAGAAGTTGGAGACGGTCTTGGTTGTGGACGGGGACAGGACGTTGGCTGCGGCGGATACCGGCGCGCTGTTCTGGAGGATGGTTGCCAAGTTTCGGGGCTCTGAGGAGGAGGATCTGTTAAAGGAATTGTTTAGCGGCCCGCTGGGGTATTCATATGCCGCCTTTCGCCAAGCCAGTTTGCTGTACAAAGAGGTACACCGCGACCTGCACTTCAGCGACCTTTGCGATGCCGTGGCGGCGGAAGTGACTCTGTACCCCGAGTTCCTGGAGC
>JBBPOB010001086.1:0-11098 GCA_038091275.1 Tylopilus subfusipes
CCATCCTACCATCAATCTTAACAGCATAGCCAACTCCTTGCCAAGTCATACACCCCCATATCATCACAGAACCTCCTCCAAATTTGACTATACCTTGCACTAGCCTGTCATTAAGCCCCTCACCTGGCTTTTTCCACACCCATTTGTGCCCATCTGACCCTAGGTGATTGATTTTGGTCTCATCAGACCATACCACCTTCTTTCAATCCTCCACAGTCCAGTCCTTGTGAGCATAACCAAAGTCTGGGCAAGCCTTGTGATGTCTAGCAGATAGTAGAGGGTGTTTGGACTTGACTACAGCTTTCAACCCAGTCTTTTTGAGGTGGTTGTGAATAGTATTAGGGTGGAGAGGCCAGTTGGTGATATTGGACAGCTCTTTGGTGACCTGAACAGCATTTTCAGCTTTGTGAGTGGAGATGAGATGGACAGCATGATGAATATTGGCAGAAGAAAGCTTGGATGGATGATCTTCAAGAGATTTCTGAAGGTCAGAATGCTCCTCAGAATGAAGCCTGGATATAGTTGCAATGCCAACACCAGTACTGAATGCAATATAGTGAACAGAATGACCAGCATCAAGCTGAGAGAGGATGGTTTTCTGTTGAGTGGCAGAGAGAGATCGCATGATAATAGGAGTTGAGAACAAAGAGGCATGGGAACATTTTTGGACTCAGACACAATGTTTATATGTATATTCTTATTTGTAGCACCAAATAACAACAATTATCCCCTAATTTGACTAAGATCCTATATATCATTACAAAAGTCCAAAAACTGTTCCAATGGTGTTCCTGTTTTAAAATTAATGTATCTCTGCCATTACTGAACCAAATATGATATTGCTGGCCATAGAATCTAGAGGATTGGGGCCACCCATCAAGATGCTGAAGTACCACCTGGTTTGGTTACTCAGGTGCTCAAGAACATGTTGGAGAGCAGGCCCACACTGCTTGATGTTACTATCCTATAATGCACAGCCAAGTCTTCCTTACCCATGATAGTGCACTGGGGACCTTCTATATCCCCTGTCTTGAACTGGCAGTCATTTTCCCCTTCTCACTTCTTCTCCTTCTCATAGATCTGTAAGACCTCTTCCTTGATCTTTGCCAACTCATTTTCATACAGCTCCAAAATCTTTTTAGTAACCTTGGCAATGGACATCCCACTTTTTGATATGTGGCTGGATATGTGACTTGAAGTAAATTTTGGAATATATTTCACATGGCTTCTAAGCATGAGTTTTCAGTTTCAATAGATTGTCCATAACCTTCATAGTCCTGTTGTTTGTGGCACAATTGGAGCCCATCCCAGCATGCCACTATAGCCAGCAGCATAGCTGAGACTGGCAGCATGTAATAGTGGCAGCAAGAAGCATGATCTGTTCTTTGGTCAATGTTGCATCTTTCAGCACATCTGGTAATGCAAGGGGATGCTCTAGCCATCTCTGGAACCACCTGTTATAAAGGTTATTCCATTGCTTCACATACTGATGGCCACCCAATTGTTTGAAGGTGACCAACTCATCTGACAGCCAGGACTTTTGTTCCTTGGTCATCCACTCAGAGGGCATCTGACCTGGATGTAAGGATCACATATATCTGGAGTTTTGAATACCTACAGAGATGTGTATGATCAGAGACATGTATGGTCAAGAACATGTCACAAACTTATATGAGACTTGTTGGAATGAAGATGTACCAAAGGCTGGTAGAAGGGTACACCAGATACAGTGGGGTGACCTGTTCTAGATCAGGTGGTGAGTTGCATATGAAAAATCAACCAGGACCAAGCTAATGCAGACCTGATAATCTTGGGTGATGTCTAAAAAAAATTGATGCATCAAGGCTGTGACTGACAGAGATCAGATGACAGAGCCAGTCCAGATAGACTTGAACTTGCTAGCCATACTAGTTGAGTGAGCTACAGAACCACTTAGAGAGATATTCAGAATAGAGGGTGAAATGATCATACAGGGGACAGCAAGCTAAGAGGTGGAGGAAAAGTTGTGTGATGTGTGAAGGCCATGATCAACAGAGATCACAGAAACCACATCAGCAAATCTCTGATTTAGGTACAGGTTCCCACAAGCTTACAGCATATTACAGCAAATTACAGCACATTACAGCATGACAACTCCATAGTGTCACAGGCACCCAGCACCTACAATAATGTCACACCAGCACACTGACACTGTCTAACAGTGCTACAGAGCTACAGTGGTGTCACAGTACATCACATGATTTCACAGGCCACATGGTAACACAG
Source organism: Tylopilus subfusipes (assembly GCA_038091275.1). NCBI lineage: Eukaryota > Fungi > Basidiomycota > Agaricomycetes > Boletales > Boletaceae > Tylopilus > Tylopilus subfusipes. The sequence continues at coordinate 2,266 of JBBPOB010001086.1, forward strand.
TCCAACCACACTACAAAAACATCTTGTTTTAGCTTGATATTGATAGCACTTAGTTATATACTACAACAATGTAAATTTCATAGTTATATTGTATAGAATACATATTTTGAACTGCTACTCCAAGTTCTAATGAAATCTAACCTTGCATTTCCTAGCCCCCACAAACTTTGCGATTTTTTAGCAAACATGTCACATGACCATAGTTGGAAGCACTGCACACCTGCCTTGCCTGATCATCCTCTTCCACCATTGCTGCCCTGCCTACCCACAGCTCAATGATGATGACAAACCCCATACCACCCTCCTTGAGCACCCCCCTCAGCCCCATCTATGCCACAACAACAACAACAACACCATCAATGATGCAACACCCCTGTGCCACCACCCTGTCCTCCTTAAGCACACCCCACAGCCCCACACAACACAATGACAATGACAATGACACTGATACCACCACATGATGGTAATGTCATCAACAACAGACATGTTGGTGCCAGTGCCTTGCACCACCCTGTCCAACCCTCCTTGAGCACTCCCTGCAGTGCCCAGTCACCCCCCTGCCCAACCCCATACTACCATCCTCAAGCACCCCCACTGGCACAGCCCCCCTTGTGCCACAACAACAATGATGATGCCAGTCCCATAACCCCTATACAATGACTTGGCAATGTGACAATGATAGCACCTTGCCCACACCTCATCCTCATCTACTGGCATGCCTCTCTCCACATGCAACAATGATGGCACAATGACAATGACACAACAATGTGACAATGATGGGGCCTCACACACACCTTATCCTCACCAACCTTCTCCTTCTCCCTTCACACACAACAATGACAATGCAATGATGACATGACAGACCACACCTTGCCCTTGCCCTTTCCTCTCCCTCTCCCTCACCAGCAACAATGATGATACAATGATGACAGCACACCCTCACCCTCACCCTTGCCCTCTCCCTCACCAGCAATGACAACAACATGACAGACAGCACCTCACCCTCATCCTCTCCTCACCCTCACCCTCACCAGCAATGACTCCAGTGGACCCTGGCCCTCTTCCTTACCAGCAACACCAATGATATGATGATGGCAACATGCCCTGGCCCTCCCTCTCCCTCTCCCTTACTGGTGATGCTGACAATACAACAACAAAGGCTCACTCTTGCCCTTGCCCTTGCCCTCACCCTCACCAGCAATAACAATGACACAATGACACAACAGCCACAGTGCCTCACCTTTGTCCTCTCCCTCATGGGCAACAATGACAACACAATGACAATGGTGCACCCTTGCCCTTTGCCCTCACCCTTGCCCTTGCCCTTGCCCTCTCCCTACCAGCAACAATGATGGCATAACAATGATGGCACACCCTCACCCTTGCCCTCTCCCTCTCCCTCACTGGCAACAACAACAGCATGACAATAATGGCACACCCTCATCCTTGCCCTCACCAGTGATGACAATGACACAATAACTCAAATGATGATGGCACACTGTCACCCTCTCCCTCCTTCACTGGTGATGACAACAACACAATGACTTAGATGACAACCTGACAACAACAATGTGATGACAGCACACCCTTGTCCTCATCCTCACCCTCATCCTACTGGCAATAACATGACAACATGACCCCTGCAGGTATAGTGCTGTAGAGCCTGTATTTAGATATAAAATACAATTTTTTTCCCTATAACATTCAAGTGATGCAATCTGAATAGGAAAAAGTCTATGGCTATACTCTACTGGGGACTCTGTACAGTACTGTCACACTGTGAACACTGGAAGCACTATAGTGCTATAGTTCTGTGAGCAGTGTGACAGCACTGTGACATAAATGTACCAGGGCTGCACAAGGGGGGACCTTCTGGTAATGCTGTAACATCTGTCATGTACTGCACAGCACTATACAGAACATTTGAATTTTCTGATGTAGTCTGGACAGACTTGAACTTGCTAGCCAAACTACACAATTAAGCTATGAAATCACTTAGAGTGATATTTAGAACAGAGGGTGAAAGATCACATGGGAACAGTGAGCTGAGAGGCAGAGGAAAGATCATGACCTTATAAGGCTGAAAGAAGCATTCATCAGTAAACAATACACTTGATGTTGAGTGATCTCACACCTGTTATTCCAGTCCAAATGAAGATTGGATTAAGGCCTAAGACACATCCAGCAGTAAACAGTACTTTTAACATAAACAATCTCATATCTGGCATTCTGGTCCAAATGAAGATCAGATTGAGATCTACAATACACTCAGCAAAACAAGACTTGGCATTGGGTGATCTTTATACATACCATTTCAGTCCAGATGAAGCCACCCAAGAACCAGACGCACTACATTGATCTCAATCTAATTTCCATTGTGTAGCAATGTTGACACATCTCCATCGAAGTAATATGTATGGGTGCATTTCAACCCTACTAGAGTCTGACATCAGAAGCAGCTTGGTATAGTAATAAGCCATCCCATGCCAACTTACTTATGTTGTTTCCTTCCATGATGTTTAGTAACAGATCCTCTAAGACCTTGATGACAGTATGAATAGCCTAAGAAATTGAACTCTTAGGAATGTCAGAGCCTCCTACCAACTTGTTGTAGGAGGTCAGGTTCTGTACATGCTTGTCAAGCCCTTCAACTAAAGAGAGCAAGCAATAAATTTCTTGATAGTCCCCTGATACAATGAAACATTGACAGAGGGTGTCCAACCACTCACAGAATGATATTCCTATGACCTTCTTCAGTGCAGCTTCAATGCTACTCTCCAAGTCCCTGGATAAATGATCTAGTTAGTTAGAAGCATGCATGGAATGCTGGGGACCCACTTGGCTAACTGACAAGCCTCCTAGTCACTTCTGTTCCTTGGTCACCCAGCACTTGTATGTAGTATGAGCATAAATGGAAGCATAACAAATGGAGTTACCATACTGGTGCAATAGCATCTGATTTTTTGATATAGGCTGACCAATGAGCTGGGCAGGCTGCACCACATTCCTGAACAACTGTAAGGGGTGGTCTATGGACCTACAAAGTAAATGAACCACAGACTGAGTTTTCAAGCTGACTGAATGCTTTCCCTTACAGTTTTCCACAAGTTTCTTGTTGATTGCACTCAAATTTCTGCAAATAAGCATGAGGCACTCAACAGGACTGCAAGAGAATCTAAACTTACTTTGCATAGTATTTAGCTTGATATATATGAGTGGCCAACATTCTCTCCTTGGGGGTTGTGTATAGTTTTGGCCTGCCCATCAACACCAAGCATAGCAGATTGGGTTGTGCAACAATGGAAGATGCTGCAACAAGCCTGCTTGAGTGGCTGTGGTCACAAAATGTGAGAACAATGTGTGAGACTAGTATGTGATATCAAATGTAGCGCACTTTCCAGGTGTTTTCTGTGCATGCAATAGGAGATTTACTTACTTACATCTATCACAACATAGAGCATAGATCAATGGGTTTCTGTGCTGTCCAAAGCTTTGAATCATCTGATCCATATGTGCATGTCAGGCTACTAGTAGCACAGTTGACTAGAGACTAGGGTAAAGTTGGTGATAATCCCAAATGATGTAGTTCTGTCTGTTCTGGCCTACTATGTCCATGTTGTACAGATGGGATTCCTACAACTCAAGTGAACCACTTCATATCACACCCAGTGATTCCCATCACTGTTACCACTCATGAGGACAAGTTCATTCTTCAATGTCATGACTGATACATTCCAATTCTGACAAGATCACTCTCCCATCCACTTCTTCATAATAGGACACATGATGCAACACCTGGACAGCACCACCTCACTATTGATCAATACTACCAGCTTCTCACTCATCTCAGGTTCACATGATTGTTCAACATTTGTGGGTGTGTTGGACATTGAGTTCCACCCTTTGTTGCTCTTCGTGGTAAGCATGGATGCAGATGGCATTGTCAAGCTGAGTACTCATTAATGAATTAGAATGTAGATGATGCACAGCAACTGAATAGATCACATATGGTAGGTAATAGCCCAAAACTTGAAGCAAACACTATCACAGCTTCAAAAACATCCAGTCTGAGATGAGGTGTCAAGATCGAGTTAACTCTGATGTACAACTTTGGAACTCCAGAGTGTTACTAGACAGATAGGACTTCAGCTTCAACTTGTGTGTTGCGCCCTTGTCAGTCACGTCCTGTATTTTGGAGGGTCAGAGGTTGGAGGATAAGTCCTAGATGCAAGACTCGACAACAAGTCGATCTAGCGAGTGTTATGATTTTCCTTTTTCTTGTACTCGACTTGTGGTTCTACCTTGACTTCGTTCACCTTGTATTACTAATCCTAGTCCCACTTTGGACATAGGATCTCGCATTCCTATTGGAAGCTTGTACTTGTGGTACGACTTCCCCATCTGTGATTTTCATTGACTTATCATATCATACAATTCTTATGTTTCCTTTCTTGATCATTTCCTTTCCCAACTCTTTCCTTTTCCTATCCTGGCCCGTGCACCGAGTTTACATTATTTAAGTCAGGTCTTCGTCACCCTCAACCCTCACACTAGTCCTCTCGTAGCACTAGCCTCCTCTTGTACTCTCAGTGCCTACTCACAATCCATACTTGTGTCCTTTGACCTTGTCGTGTCCTGAGTAGCTTCACTATTCAGTCTAAAGACTTCTGTGGTCGACTTACGCAAGTAGGCAACATCTCACCTGGAGCACTGTTTTCAGCATTTATCAGGCTCGTCAACACTCTAGTGTCTGACGCACATACAATCATTTGAATTGTCACCCCAGTGGCAGGAGAACACCTCTTGAACGCCATCTTAGTCATCCACATTGTTTCTCTTAACAGGGATCTCAACGAAGAAACCACCCTTCTAGGGAAAGCTTACCTTGTCTTAGTCTTTAGGAGGTAGTATACATCTCACAATGTAACAATAGGACTAGCGTTCTCTATGGAGTGACCACCGTGTGCGTCTCCACCATTTCCCTACCACCTCATAACACTGGCTCCCTGTTACGTTTCTCCTAATCCTTAGTCACTACTACACATTTCATACACTTTACTATGCTACTTAAATTATTTGCCCATTGAGAGAATTGAACTCTCAACCTCTCAGTACTGATCACCTACTGATCACGCTACTGACCACTACTGATTACATACTGATCACACTACTAATCACCCTAGTCAAATCGACTCAGGATGAGTCATAGCTAGTCACACTTAGTCAGGATGAGTCATAGATAGTAACATCGTCTATCACCTCATGGGTACCTCATGTATTTCATCTCTGCACACTATCTCTGCCTCATGCCCCTATCTCATCCTTATGTTCCTCCTCATGTACATTCCGACTCACCATGACTCCCCTTTGTCCTCTAGGGTATGATCCAGTTATCTGGGCTGTACATACATGTATTCCTCATGGTAGACTAGACACAGGATATCTTAGATCTACCATACACATGTACAAACCTTAGAATAGTATATAAAGGCCCAGGTGAACGACTGGCATCCCCAGTCTTGTTTACTTGGAGATTTCCCATTCTCCACTGTTCACTGATTCCTAGCCCTGCTTGCTTCATCTCAGACTATCAGCTCTTCAGTGAGTCTGGTCGTTTCAGATTGAGACTCTCACCATGACCACCTGATAGGCAATCTTATCGTCAAATCATTGAACCTTGCATAATGACCAGAGTCCAAGACTCTTCACCAATTGGATGGGAAGCTACTCATACTGCCGATAAAAGAAGCCCTTGAAGCATCGGTACAAGATCATTTCTACCCCCAGCTCCCCACCTTCCTGAGTTCCAATTCGTCGGTTCATACCTGTGCTAAATCCTAAGATCCACCAGCTCTGAGTCTGAGTCTTGCACTGAGGCTGTATTACTCAAGTTATGCCCTCGCAAGCAGTGAATCAATGGAAACCAACACATATGTTTGTTCCTTCCAGACTTGGATAAAGGTGTTGATATGTACTAATGCTCTTGACAACCTAGCACCAATGGAGGAGATAGAGCCTCACATTTGATGACTGTGGAAAGCTCGTCTGACATACAAACAAATCGTTGCAGAACTTCAGAAGTGTATTGACACAACACAGTATGGGATTGGGTGAGCACATTGTAATAATTCAGCAACAAATTCACCTCTTAGATCCCACTTGGAACTTCTACTACAGGTTGACGAAGTTCATTGAAATTCGCAAGCAGCTGGGGCTACAATGAACTTGCCAGCAAGAACATACTCTTGATTCCATCTGCCCTGCTATGTTGGAGCTGCATGTGATTTATCCCACTGCCAGTGCATGAGAAATGGTCAGCCTACTGTTCCATGAATGGAACTTTTGTGTCTCGCAGTAAATACTCTATTTTGGCTTCAGCATGTCATCCTGAAAACTATGTTACAGGGCCTTAGTTCACCAGTACTTTGCGATTCATGAACCCAAGCTTGTTCAGTAATGAAAGACAGGCCAGTTGCAACATCGGTGGTTCTGGGCAGCTGGTGTTAACAATATTTGGGCTGTTGACCAACATGATAAGTGGTTGCGCTTTGGTCTCACACTTCACACTGGCATTGAGCCATTTTCAGGCCGCATTTTATGGATGAAAATCTGGCACTCCAATTGAAACCCACAGCTGATTCTCTCATATTACCTTCAGACTGTGCGCAACTTAGGGTGTGAGTCATTCTTCTTGTCTGGTGTTCTGATTCATGTTCACACCGACATTGTATCAGTTGTTCCCCTGGTGACACAGAGTGATCCTGGGATGGAGAATTTTGGCATTGCAAATGCCCAGACATTGATTCATCAAACCCTTGATCCAGCCCTCTTGGGCTTCATACAGCACCGCTGGATGTGTCAAAAGAAGAACGTGATGCCAGAAATTGCATGGTCCCAGCTACATTGTCGGTTTACCCCAGGTTTCAAGTCTCTACTCGACAGAGGGGTGGAGGTGGGCTGGTATAATGTCAACAACACATTGCAACAGTAGGATATTGTTTCTCATTAGTATTCTATACTTATTCAATTTATAGAATGGTGTTTAGGTGGCTATTCATCCCATGGTTATAGCTAGAACTTGATGGATACATCGACCATGTGAACAACACATGGAAGCGCCATGACCGTAACAAGGTATGTATGTCTACCATTTGTCGTCCAAAGCATCTTCAAGTTATTGACATGTTTAGGTACTACCGCATGGCATTCCATTACTAGTTCACATGTCACCTGAAGATTATGGTGCACTTGACTTCAAGGTGAGCTTTTGATCGTCTCCTTTTGAGTGTTGACTCAATACTGATGTGATAGGTTACCATCACTCCCGAGGTTGTCGACTATGTTTCTCAGACATATATCATGCTGACCAATCCCATCTTTGAGCTGGTCCCTCCTGCACTAAATGCCTTCATAGGTAGATGCTATGATGCTTTAGGCTGCCCCCCAATGTCCTGTGCTTCCGCCTGAAATGTATATCAGCACCTTTTAGCTGTTATCCAGGTGCATGCAGAAACTCCACCTCTTCTGGCAGCTATCAGTGATAATCCTGTCAATGACTCAGACCAAGATGAACTCAAACTCTTGCCTAACCTAGAAGAACTCCCATTTCATGAGATGGCACATGCATACTATATGGGTGGTGTAGGTGGAGGTATGGGACTTCATACATATTTTACTCTTTTTAATGCCAATCACTAACATGTGCATAGAGGATGAACACCACAGACTGTTGGACAGACTGGTTGATGAGGATGAGCCAGATATTGGTAATGTCGATGAGATTGATGCCCCACCATTCCTCATTACCACTTTCTTGGATGAGGAGCCTGAGGAAGACAATATTGACGATGGATAGTAATGTATCATCACTCTTCATGTATTGCTTGGTACATACTTGACCCGGATACTACAATTTCACTTGGCTCTCAACTCCAAGTCCACTAGTGTGTGACCTTACCAGTGTGACATGAAGCAATAAGAAGTGAAGACTAATTGGATTGAGGGTGTGCGAGGTCCTCCAAAGAAATTTACCTATACATGTATCGAAGCTCATGTTTTTGATGGGTCACATAAGCATGGTGGTCTTGCTTTCCATATGAGACGGAGCTGGCAAGTTTGCATCCTTGGTGGTGTGTTTTCGTTTTTCTGTCTGTTGGGCTTTCCTTGCCACCTTCATGTTATGTTCATCATCAAAGTGATCTTTCTCAGCAAATAGCAATGCTGTCCCAGTGAGATTCTTGTTTCATACTGCATGACCAAAGCATTGCCATAATGCTGACAGATTGCAGGTTGCTCTCCACTGCATGATGAGCTGGATATCCAAAACATCCATACCCTGTAAGTATCAATCACATTGTTTCACATATAGTCTGACGATCATTACATACAGTGGCTCAAAAAACTGTCCCAATGTTTGCATGTTTTTCACTAAACATGGTGGTCAGCAATAACCCCTAATCCTCACCCTAAACCATGAATGGATGAAATAAAGTACTTACTCTTGGCTTTCTATCTATCTAAGATTCAAACAATTTGGTTGAGATCTGATGAAATCACAGCCATATCAAAATGGCAACTAATTGGGACAGTTGTTTGACTTTAAGTTTGCATTACATATATCAGATCCTGGAATGCTGTAACATGATTACATACCTTATGTAAATACTATATTATGTCACCCTTATGTCATAAATTATAATACAGCATATATAAACCCTGCCATCACAAATATATTCCCTCACTCCCACCATGAAACACCTCTCTACTGCTCAAAGGGATAACATTATCTCTCTTGCTTTCCTTGATCTCTCCTGCTGAAAAATTGCATCCCAAA
>JBBPOB010001087.1:0-11092 GCA_038091275.1 Tylopilus subfusipes
TATTGAGTCCGAGTCGGGTATTTGTGCGATCTCCTACATCTGGAAAGTGTTTTCAGCCATGTACACGCGACGCGTTTTGCGGAATTTAAGAGTCGGCTATTTTGCGGCTGCGTGATTGACTTGAAATAAATCACTTGAAAACTCTCGAGGGCAGAACTTGAAGTTTAGACTTAGTTTAAACCGCTGAAACTGGCGTAAACATCAATTGCAAGTTCTGTCTGCATTCACAGACAAAAAACTTCAAATTACCTCCTGGTTGCAGTATTACCAAGCCTTACCAAGCCCGGGTCTAAATGTTTCATCTGTTCTGCTCGTGTAATAGTATCCTGTAGCACGTCGTGCGTCAGATCGAGTCAGAATCTCCCCTCGTCAAACAGCCCAAAAACCGTGGACAGTACTCGGGTGGCCGGGAACCTCGCACACAAAGCTGTGCATCTGGCACACCTCTCGTACCAAGCCACCAATTGAGCGGGACCGGCTTAGTTTCAGTCACAGCCGCGCTAGGTATGTGCGTGTTTCACAGTGACTCGGATCACGCTACGCTGCTCTTCATGCACCGTTCGCACCCTGGGCCAGAGAGACTACCCAAGCCTTTTGACTGAGACCGCAACAATTGAAAACAATTCCAGGGTCTCACCAAGCTAGCCCGCCTGTGGACGCACCGGACGGATGGAGTCCTGGCGCGCTCTGTCGGAGTCTCATCTCACATGGAGCGGAACGCGTGACTGCCAGTGGGAGCTGCCCCTGCTTGCCCCCAGATCGGACGAAGCGTTCGCAGACCAGTGCGCGCATGGGACGCGGTTCAAATGATCCCGGTCAGTGCTTCAACGGTACATGATAACACCGCACGACACGCCCCCTTCAGCGTGTCAGGCATTGCTTCACCACCAGTTGGCACGGATCGATTGTGTCCGACCCACGACGGTGACGGCGGCGGTGCAAAAGATGATGAGGGGTAGCAAACAACCTGACGGTGGGCCCCAGTGGCAGCCATTCGACATGTGCTCTGGACTATCACGTCCATGTCGGAGAATGTGGCGAAAACGCCCCCCGGCGTGATCACGATCATGCGGAGTCCAAAGGAGGGCCGGGCTCGCCGATCACTAGCACTGGCAGGCTTAAGAGTCGGGAACGGCCGGCCGGCCGGCGGGCGCCGATCACTGAATTTGAAAAATTTGGAGAATGTCATACAAGTTACTTTTTATCATGTCCATACATCATCAAACCACAAACCCACGACGGATGGCGCCGACACCGCAAGTTCGAGGTTACAGCGAGGATAGGTCGATGACGGGGACATATGGCCTGACCCCAGCTGCACGGCACGCAGATGTAGCATGCAAAGTACAAACCAGTGATTTGAACGCCACTGTCGCCACACCCATGCGAGGCCCAAAGCCAGGTGGAAGCTAGACGCGATGCGAGCCAGACTCAGACTCATCGGGAACTCTGGGATCGCATCGAACAAGCCACACGGAACTCCTGGAGCGATCCACAAGTCGACCGTCGGACGCGGAAGTACATTAATGTGCGGAGTTCGCAAGGCTAGATTACCAGGTCACACAACACCCGATCGTCGAATGTACACTCATCGATAACGTTCACCACCCCAAAACCCACTCAGAACCCAAAATCTACTTTGAGGGCGGCGTCGCCGTGTAGATACCGATGCCCCCCGGTTGAAACCTCAACCCAGTCACGTTCGTGTTCTGTCCCACGGAAAAAATCCGCTGGACTTCCGTCGTCGCGTTCGTAAACCCGCTCAGACCGACTTCGCCCCATGGCACATAGGTGTTTGACGTGTTGAGGTTGGCGACGAGAAGTAGGTATGCTGTGCCGTTGTACCAGAGACCGGCGTCGACGCCTCCCACGCTGAACGTCTCGTGCGTCACCTTGGGGCCAGCGACGAATGGCCGGATAATCTCAGCGACGATGTCGGTGAAGGCCACGGCAGTTCCTTCGATGGTCGTCTCGTTGCCCGACGTCGACGGGAACTGGAAGGAAATCGATCCTGGCGAGACGTGAGCACATACTTTCCAACTGGCGATGACATTGGGTCATACCTGTCGCGCCATGGCTAAAAGAGGTGATACCCATAGCAGCCCATTGCTCACCCGTTGGAGTTGTCTTCCAGTAACTATAGGCTAGAATTCAGTGTATGCATGTCAAATTTTCTCAGTTGACTTACGCTCCACTGCCGAAAGCCTGAGGTGTCGTCCATACAGTCTTGGTGCGGTCATATCCGAGGATGTTCAACCTGTCCTTGAACGTCTGGATGCGAGCCTCGATATCTTGGATGCTTCCCTGGCAGTTGTCACACCCGCAATGTCCAAAATTGGGCGTACACTCGGTATGCCATACAGGGGAGTACGTTGCATTTATCCCGACGGGGTATGCGTCCTCGAGCACGATATCTGCGCCTTCCACATAAGGTGCAAAGTTGTAGTCCTACGATCAGAGCAGAATGAGTCGGGACATTCGGAAGTAAATTCGTGGGAGGCATTACCTGGCAATTGAGTACAATAGAGACTGGATGGTAACCATCCATCTCATAAATCAAGTCATACGTGTTACGAGCAGCATTGAAAGGATCTGAGTTCCCGTCTGGTTCGTGAGCAGTCTCCCAGAGAAGGAGGTTCGGAAGCGAGCTATAAGCTTTGACTTGCTGAGCGACGACAGTCGAGTTCTGGTAGTTCCTAAAAGTGAAGCAACAATGAGATAACGAGGGACACCTCGCACGCCGTCTACGCACGATCGCATATCGTAAATAAGGTAAAGTCCGAGCTCCACGGTTCTATTCAGAACCTGCTCGAATACCGTGGCATTATCGTAGGGCGGGATCGGGTGGATCTGCGAAAGCCTAAGCATCGCATCACGCCGGGGGGAAATGAATCGTACCGTGTTAAATCCATCTGCTTTCAGTCGATCAATCAACGACAGATTTTTCGCGAGGTACTGGTCAAATGAGACATAGAACCCTTGGGGTATAAACGACTGGAAGGGACCGCCTTTTCCATCGGCAGGTCGTACCCATAACGCGCCCGTCCTCAAATCAGTCTTCACAACAGAACCTTTGGTATCTGGGAGGTAAAGGAGCGACGTCTTGGCCGAAAAGTATTGGGTGGTGGCCGACGATGACGTTTTGGCTTGATACGTAGCAGTGCAGGTGACGTTATGACTGGTCTTCTGGGCCGACAAGGAGCTGATATCTACAGAAATCTCGTGTCCTGTGGTGTTGAGCGGGACTTCCTGCCTGGCGAAGACATAATTTCCAATGCTGATCGTGACGTCCAAAGTGCCGAGGTCATCACATCCCGAGGAATTCGACCCCGAGCTTGAGAACGAAATAGGCGAGGTACCTTGAATATACTTGTAAACGATGGGCGCATCAACGATGAAGGCCGCATCCTTTGCGTCCTCCTGTAGGTAAGGTCGGAAGGCTGGTGAGCATCGGAACGCTACCAGAGGCTCTTTACTAGATGGAGGTAGTTGAAACTGGCCGCCCGGGGGAATAACAGTTTGGTTGGCCATAAAATTCTTCCCGCACCTATTTACTTCAGTCAGCGTACTCCACGTTCGATTGATTCCTATCACGCACCATGTCGAGCTCTGTGCAAAAACAGGGCTGAATGAAGCTGCTGCAAGCACAGTGGCCGCAATGCAAACACCACGCTTCATCTTGAAGTTTTACAACCCGGTGAACCAGGTGGTACGCAAGGAGATCGAATGAACGGGCCACAACTGGCTCATCGAGCAGCTTTTATACGAACGAAGATTTTCCTGGACAGGATGCAGATGGAACCAAGCACCGGTGACGCCAAGCGACCGACTTGTCCCCGCCTTCACGGTGATACGTACTGCAAGTACCCATTGTAGCAATCATGATATGGTGGTGGTGTTTATGCGCAAACCCCATGTTGTGGGCTCGTTTGGAAGATGGAGATAGATGCCGGTGTAGACTCGACGTGGCAATACGACGGCGGCTACTGGAGCGCTAGCTGGGCTGATGACATAGCAGTTCGACGGCAACCACTGAGGAATTTGAGTCCAACTCTACTCACCTGAGTCGATACATTTGTACAGCCGTCGGGCCCACTTGTCAGGCCCCAGGGGCACCCCAGGCACTGAAACCGAGGGCCTATGTGCGGAATTACATAAAGTTGTCGGCATCTATTATGGTACCCTTATCCGGAACCCTAACCCTAGTACCCTATCTGGAGGCCTGTTATCTTGGACCATCTCCAGGCATCATGCGTAGAAAATCGCAATTCGTGTCCATGACAATTGCCATGGCCTGCCAAGCTGCTCACCATGGATTCTTGGCTGCTTTCCACGCCGAAAAACCCAGTGCGGTTGAAATGGGCGGCCCGTTGCAATTCCTTTTCGCACCTCCGACCAGAATGCGCTCGGGTTGCTCGGACTCGACTGCCATTTGCAATCGGACGATGATTCGAGAGTCTTAATATTGGTTAATGCGGCGGGTTAAACGTTAAAGGGGCGACCAATCCTGAGTTAGCCGCTTCTAATCGGAAGGAAAATCTACCCTTATCGATACATGTTGCTAACCCCATGTTGCTAACCCCATTCAAGTTTGCTGATGAAGGCTATGTCAGGGTGGCTGAGGGCGGGCTTTCTAACCAGCTTAAACAGTTCACGTCGTTCCTGGGGCATTCAAAGTTAACGCGTTAACGAGTCATGTGCATGATAAATCAAACCTTGTGTGGATAGTAGCTGTGCAATAGCCGCGATTGCAAGGTCGCTACGAGTGGCGACAACTCGAACCTATTGTTGCTGAGTACATAGCGTGTCCAAGTTGGCTCCGACGGAACTTCGCGCTGTCACTGGTGTCGAGGCTGTAAACAACTCAACATGGCTACTCACCCCCTGTGGACAGGCTTGGCATAGGGTTACCGTTATCAGCTCCACGCATCATCGACTCGAGATTCGGAATATTCAGGTCCAGGTGCCAGCATGGCGCGGGTTGCAGTCGAAGAGGCAGAACTGCGCGCCGCACTGATTGCGCTAAAGAGAGACCATCCGACCCTTGGCGTCGTCAAGGTCCACACCCTGCTGCTCGAAGCGCATCCGACATGGGCCGTCAGTGAAAAGCGCGTCAGAAAGATCCTACAAAGCGAACGGCTCGTTTCGACCGACGTAAAGGATAACGGAACCGCCGGTCCATCGATCGCCAGTTCTTACCCCCTGTCCCGTCTCAACAAAAGCCTTGACGTGGCGAGATGGACCAGCAAAATCAAGGTGCATTACTTTAATGCTATCAAAGGCAAGGGTCTCGTCGCTACAGAGAAGATCTCCGAGGGCGAGGTCCTGTGGAAAGAAGATCCTTTCATATTAGCCCCCGAATGGTACGTCTAGGTCTGGCTCTGCGAGTTTCATGCTCGACCACTGATCGTACAGGGATATTTACGATCTGCAAATGTCCTCGACGGCATGCGCATTCTGCTCAACTCCCTTGAGGAACCACTCGCCGCTCCATCTGCCGTGCTCCGCGTCGGCGTCCTCGACACCATGCCCTGCCATGTTCTGCAATCGCCTCTGTCGCACCCAATCAGACAAAGTGCATCCGCTTCTTTGCCCTGCCCGTAACCCAGCGTCAGTTGCGCTCCTCAAGCTTTCACGTAACTCGGAGTGGATGGCCCTCCACGCGCTCGCACAATGCACCAGCAGACTATTACTTGCTGCCCAGAGAGACGACGGCACGTTCGATCAAGACCTCCAAGTCGTGCAGTGTCTCGCCGAACTCGGCATGGAGGAGCGTTTTCGAGCACTTCGGTGTGTGTTCCTTTTGCCGATTTGCCCGGCTAACTGATTAAGCCCTCGGCAGCGAGAAAGGCGTAGAGCCCGACCGAGACAACTGGAAAAAAGCCCACGAGCTGTACCTCTGGGCGTTCAAATCCCCCAAGACGCCGGACGAGCAGAAAAAGCTCGCACGGATACTCAAGAAACCGGTCCCAGCGTCGATGCAGAAAGACCTGTTCGAGTATGACGCCTTTCTGCGTGGACTGGGTCGCATGAGTCTTAGTCAGTGTGTTGCCCCTGTCTCACCTTATCTCCGCTTCACTTCTGGAAGCCCCCTGTATATCCGGCTGAATGGATAGCCTTTAGATCTCGAAGCGCACGGCGGACTCTACACGCTTCACTCGCATCTCAACCACGCATGCACGCCCAACATCTCCGTTCGTCATTTCGATCAGCACAGTGCCCTCTCGCGTATCACGGTCGTTGCCAAGGCGGCGATCGGACCGGGAGAAGAGCTGCTCATCACGTACGTCGACCCTCGGGGCAACTACAAGGAACGCCGCAGAAGGCTGGTGGAATGGGGGTTCGGTCCCTGTAGATGTGAAAGATGCCTCGCGGAAGAAAGGGAAGCCAAGGCGTCAGGTACGGACGTGGAGGAGGCGGACGAACTCGCGGAAGAGCTGAGAGCGGGGCTGGGTCTCGCGTGAGGGGGGTTCGGGCGTGGTGTTGGAATACGTCGAGCGTCTCTGGAATAAAATTTAAACTAGCATGCGAGGAATAAAAACTTTGAGCCGCGCTCAGTTAGCGACCCACACAAAGGAATGCTTCCATGATTGATGCTCGATCGGTTCCTTGATACCTGGGCAATGCTGAGTCCCTGTCGTCACATGCCACATCGACGGGTTTTTGAAGTCATTAAATGGATCCGACCCCTGGTTATTTACTTGGCAACGGGCGTCGGATCTCACGTCGAAATTTGCACTAACAAGAAGGCGCTGCTTAGTTGCAGTAACAGTGCAAGACATAGTACACGTCCAGTGAGTGAACGTCATTCCTGAATAAGTTAAAAGATGTCCATTAATCAGTCCACCCGCGGCCGCTTTATTGGTCTATCCGCCGACTCGACACCACCCTCCTCTGACCTAGCTGCGGCCTCTGTTCGTGCTTCGTTTTCATCGCGCATTGCCGACGCTCCTTCCTGCTGTTCGGCGGATCGAGAACGCGGCCGATAGTTTGCAGTCCCAGGCTGGGAGGGTGGCCGTGGTGGGGCACCGACGGCTGAAGTGACACCACCCTGAGGAACTCCTCGGAGAACCTCTAGTTCGCTTTCAGCTCTTTGCCGTGCGGCACGTTCCTCTTCCCATAATCTTCGCATCTCTTCCAGCTGTGCCTGCAAGTCCCCCATTGCTTGATCCATCAGTAACTTTTCCAGCGTCCATTTTTCGATGTTGTGCGCTTCGTTTTCTTTGAGATGATGGATGTACTGCACGGCCCGAGCAAGGATTGCTCCTTTAGCTTTTTCACCAGAGCTATTCGGCACGATGCGACCAAGTTCGTTGATCCCTTCGTTTATGTTGCCCCTTCGTCGGCGTTCAACTTCTTTCTAGTTTCGACAGGGGGGTAAGGTTTGGGATTCAACTCATGCAGACAGCGACGTACGTGGTTATCCTTTCTCTGGCGAGCCCATTCGTCGGTCCCCATAGCAGCAGTGCGATTGCCTCTTGTCCGACCCGAACCGGTGCCGGACGTGGATGCGGTCTTTGGCTTGTCAGGGTCATCGGACTCTTTGTTCGCATCGTCATCTTCTGAGACGGGTGGACCCGGGGGGATGGCGGGTGTATGTACGGCAGCAGCTGCGGCGGCAGAGAGTTGACCCAGGTTCGGTGGTCCGCGAGGATGGGAGGACGGGCCAGGGTCGGCGATGCCTGGTATACCCCGCCCTGGAGGATGGGGGATGGGAACCGAGATTGGGTGGGTGGCATGCGGTATCTGATGTTGGTTGGCGCTCTGAATCGTGAACAGGCCCTGTGTGATTGCTTGGAGTACCTCTGGAGCGAGGTCTACTGGGCCACCCTGAGAAAGCGGGACGTGAGCACTGTGGAATCACATAACGTGACCAACGTCAATGATCACGTGGTGTGTATGCGTTGGCAGTGAACGCTGTACGGCAGCACGCACGAGGGGGGGTTCAATGACAGACCTTTTGGAGAATCTTGAGGATGGTGTTGACTTGGGTGGCATCGATGGCGGCTGGGTTGTCGGTGCTGAGGGGTGGGATGGGGTTGGCGGACGGGGGGCCCTGCTGGTTGGGCGGTGCTTGCGGGAGAGACATTGGGACGGGGGGAAGGGGCGAGGTGGATCCGGGTGGATGCTGGTCACGGGGTAAGGAGAGCAAGGTCACGAGAAAGTCACATGTCGGCGTTTTATTCAAATCTGTGGACCAAACAAACGCAAAGTTGGCGCCACTTTCATCGTCCGACAAAGTTTGCAGGGGATCGCCGAGTGAATATCCAAAAGGTCGACCAGGCAAAGGTCAGACCCAGCAAGCAGGTCGTGCGGGAACGCGTCGCACGGCACGAAACCTGCTCGACGAGTTCTCCCGGAAAAGTCGGTGTTTCAGGATAGAATAGCACGCCATTTGCATGCGAGGGCCTGCAGGGTTGGGGAAGGAACTTATCAAGGTGACCTCCTTTTGGTTTAGCCGTACGCTCGGCGCTGTTTATATCGTTGTTTCATACGAGCTCAATATGTATCCTCGCTGACGACCCGTCGCAAACACCCGTCCCTCCTTTCGATCTTTTTTTCTTTTTTGCTTCTCCTTCGTCTCTTCGTCCAAAGGTCTCAACCATGCCACGCAGCTCATATGACCCTTTTGCTTCCATTCTGGCCCCTCCTCCCAACGAAACCATCGAAGAAAAGGCTGCCCGTGAGCAAGCAGAGGCAGAGGCCCGCAGGGTAAGCGAGTCCATCGACGAGGAACTTCGACAGGAACGCATCGCCCTGAAGAAGAAGAAGAAGCCCGTCAAGGTCCTTCTTCTCGGTCAGAGCGAAAGCGGTATGTCACATCCGTCCAGCCACCTCAGTTCCCATCTGATGCACGTTCGATGATCAGGAAAGTCGGCCACGTTAAAAAGTCTGCCTTCCATAATCCATTGCTTCTCCCGCTGACCTAAGCCCATCCCCAGATTTCCAGTTGCAATATGCCCCCCATGAATGGGCGGAGCAGAGGGCTGCCTGGCGCTTAGTGATATTCCTCAATCTCATCCGCAATGTCATCCATGTTCTTGATGTCCTCTTGCACCAAATGTCCATCTCAGACGGCGACAGAGGTTCTCCTGGCTCGGACCACACCTCCGACTCGTCCGACTTGGAAGGCTCATCCCATACCCGCTCTTTCAGCTTCACAGACAAACACCGCTTGTTGAAACTGCGCCTCGCACCTCTACGAAGAGTTCAGACAGATTTGGAAAAGAGGCTTGGCCCAGGCACCCACGAGGTCTATACTTCCCACCCCACTGCCCCGGTTCTTCCAGACGGCAAGAGCAGTGTCCATCCACGAGAGTTTGGTGTCATCTCGAGGAACGGTTGGAAATCCGCCTTCGAAAAGCTACGACCAGCGCGCGAGGACAACACTTGCTCTGAACCCATTCAGAAGCGAAGGGACGAGGAAAACTATGAAATTACCGACATCCTCGTCGGTTGCAGGGAAGACATGAAGAACCTTTGGGAGGACCTCCTCGTCCAGCAGATTCTGACGCATCGGAATGCCCACATCGAGGATTCACCTGGCTTGTGAGTGTTGGGTGCGGTCACATCGCCCTTGTTTTCTGATCCACATTTCCAAGTTTTTTGAATGACATCGATCGCATCGCTTCTCCAGGCTACAAACCAAGCGATGACGACATCATTCGCGCTCGACTTCGGACCGTTGGCGTTCAGGAGCACAAGTTTGTCATGGAAGAAAGTCCGTGGTCATCTTAATAACCTTTCCTGCAACGATGTTTGATCGTGTTGCTCTCTAGATCAAGGAAGAGAACTAGGTCATGGAAGGGAGTGGATGATGTATGACGTCGGTGGTACAAGATCTTCTGTAAGTGCTTCGTCATGAGGTTCGCAGCACTCACCGGACTCCGTGTTCCAGCGGCCAGTTTGGGCAACCTTCTTCGATGATGTGGACACGGTCATATTTCTGTCTCCAATCTCTTGTTTCGACGAGAGGCTACGCGAGGACTCGAGAGTGAACCGGTTGGAGGACAGCTATCAACTCTGGCGTGCCGTCTGCGCCTCTCCGATGCTCGCAAAGACGCAAATCATTCTTTTTCTCAACAAATGCGATCTCCTCCACAAGAAACTAAAGCAAGGGGTTCTTGTAAAGGATCACATTCCGAGCTTCGGAGAGCGGAAGAACGAGACATCCACAGTCATGAAATGTGCGTCCGTTCCTCCCACCAGGCAGTACACTGAGACCCTGATCACGCGGACTCGCCACGGCATTTTGTTTCGTCCGTGTTCAGATTTTCAGTCGCATTTCAAGGAAATCTCCAAATTGGTCTCTCCAGAACCACGACCGTTCTTTATTCATTTTACATCGGTAATCGTGAGTCTATCCCACCGATCATCACCTTTCTTTTCCTGTGCCCCTGTCCCTTGCTGGGGAAACCATATTTTCACGTTGTACTATGGATCTGATCCCCTGACCGCCCATCTCAGGACACAAAGGCAACCGCAGTAACACTCAGCGTTGGTAAGTGGCCTCCTGGGCCATCATTACATTTTCGGGTGGATATTAAAGTTGCTCCACAGTCGAGGAGAGTATCCTCCGAACACATCTAAGGAATGCAGATCTATTGTGAAGCAAGTATGCGTGCGTGTGTATGTGTGTATGTGAAGAGATATATGTACTCCAAGCATTGCCTTAATGCCAGGGGGGGACACGCCTCCAATCGAGATACACGAGGTGGTCATACATGTGTCGCAACGGACGACGAACCCCGGCCGGCTTATTTACATTCTACATATCTTTTTCTCTCTCCAGAGGACGGATCGTAATGGTCTGGGTCAGTCGATATATATCTTTGGGGCTAGAGATGTGTATATGTCCAGTAGCGAAGAAAACCAATGTATCGTTGTAGTATCTGCTTACACGCACAAGCTAACAACGCTATGACGCCCGTCCCTGTCCGTCGTCTCTGCCAGCCCCGTTCCGCAACGTAGGCGTGCCCAGTCCACGCTCTGACCGGCTCTGCTCCTCAGGCGACTGCGTCCTCGGGAATTCTTGCGGAGGCGTCCCCACGCCGTGGTGATGGTGTGCCGTGAGGTCAACCGCCGAACTATC
>JBBPOB010001088.1:956-11087 GCA_038091275.1 Tylopilus subfusipes
CCTGCCACCGATCACTACAACCATATCGGCCCCGGTTTGCATCCTTGCGCCACATGTCGTTACCTGTTTGACGACATCTTCTCGGCGTGGGCACTTCGGGTTGGTGTTCGGCGCCTGTGCATGTGAGAGTTTTACAGCAATGCCTCTAACCCAAGTTGCATGAACGCTCCTTCTCCGCTGCGAACGTTGCGAGTCCAAGAAGCTAATCCCACCAGGATCCCGCTTCCCCCCTTCTGCAAGCAAGCCGGAACCACGACCGTTACGACCCCCTCGGAAAACTCACTCTTCCTCATCCCTTTCGACTTCTGCCAATGTCGAGCCTCGTTTTTCCTTACAATCGACGCTGCACACGACTCGCAGTTCTCTTTGTAACCGCGCTTTTCATTCTCGTGGCCTTTCCGTTCAATCGCAGCCTCGTCTACAGCTTATTTATCTATGGCCGCTATCCTCCATTATACCCGCAACACCGCGAACTAGAACTACACCTGCCACACTATGATTCATATGAGCATTCAGACGTCAAGTACATATGGTCACCAAATCATCCATCAGGCATGTTCAGTCGTGTCATCCGCTATAAGCCTCGCTGATCGTCACCGCAGAAGTAGGATGGGGAAATATAATGCAAGACTATATCCTAAACTATGTCCTCGCATACGCCACCAATCGCTCGTAAGTAGCCTCACATTCTGAAGACATCCATTCCTAACACCACTCCTAGTTTCGTCTTTGATGACTACACTTGGGCCGTTGATGACACACCATACTCACCTTATAATGGGAGGCTCATTCCATCTCGCATCCCTCTGAACGCAATCATCGATGGTAAAGAACGACTCTCTTCTTGGGTAACATGAACGCTGAGGGCAATCGAACCCTCAAGGTCCTCTAGCTGGTGGGGCACTTCCCCCAGGCGACAGCACTCCTCGAGCGGTATACAAGGACTTTTTCCAGAAAGTGTGCCCAAATCCGACCATATTGCGATTATATGATGTTCGTGGCTGGGGCAATTCCGACACGGTCGAATTCGTCATCGACAAATGGGTCGAGAAGATAACGTCAATCGAGGATCCATGTCTGCAGTTTGAAGAGATTTCCGCGGATAAGCAAATATTCAATGTCTTGTGCGTTCCTAGCAATATGTATGCGCAGAAAAATGACGAGGTCTTGCAGGGTGTATTCTCGGAAAGACCGCCTTCTGAGCATTTGGCCGTACATGTCAAGTTTGCCTGTTTTGACCCAATGGGAATGGTCGGCCTTGATCCACGATGCCTTTGAAGTAAATCGGCAAGTCGTCTTTCCGCCCGCCCTCGACTGGCCAGAAGGCCTGGATTCTAGAGTGAACGAGCCCCTCGCTGGCTTGCTTGTACTTCACGTCCGAAGAGGTGACTTCACTGTGCACTGCAACTTTCTTGCCAGTTGGAACTCGGACTGGAACGCGTTCAATTCCTTTCCAGAGCTACCTGACAAGTACGACCAGGTCGACTCTGACCCTCGACTTTCTCCGCAGAATCACAAAGCCTACATGGACCACTGCTATCCCAGCATCGAGCAGATCGTCGACAAGGTGGAGAGAGTGCGGCAGGACTCGCGTGAACCTCTCGATCATATCTACGTCATGACGAACGGTGATGCTTCGTTCGTTGCGGACCTCAAAATGGCACTGGGCAAGCTTGGGGGATGGGAGCACATAGGATGCAGTCGGGATCTGAGGTTGACCTGGGAGCAGAAATTCATTGCGCAAGCGGTCGACATGCTCGTGGCGCAGAGAGCGCAAGTATTCATAGGGAACGGGGTGAGTTGACCTTTGGTCTGTCGTGTCCCCGTCTTGACTGGGAAGCCGTCACAGTGGTCCAGCCTTTCTTCGAACGTAGTGATGCTTCGCACCATGGACGGTCTACCCCCAGAGAGCAATCGATTTTGGTAGTTTAACCTTTGTATAATGTGCAGCCTTCTCGGGCAATGTCGATTCGCTGCAGTACAGGCTTGCCTCGTTTGGAAGGGGAGACACTCCCCCCTTGAACTTGACTCGATCGTCGTCCAGTCCACATCGCAATCCGTTGGAACTGGCTTTCAGCTAACAGACTCGACGCCTTCCAGCCGCCGCATATTCGCTGGTAGAAAGCACGCGGCTACATCTAGACGTAGACACCATGTCCACGATATCAACCCAACTGCGGAATTTCAAGGAACCCTCAAAGGAACAGCTGCTCCATCTCTTCTTCTCAATACCTGAAGTGCCAACGACATCGCCTTCCAAGGATGGTGACAAGCACAGCGTTCCAGAGGCCGAGAAGATGGATATCAATGCAGTGCTTAGTTTCGGCGAACATGGCGTCGAGGATTCATACGTGAGTTTGCTCGCAGTCATGCCTCCTCCCTGAGCAAGTGAACGAACGTTGCGCGTCCAGGCGGGGAAACTGCATCTCATCCCACCCTACCTGGCCTTCTCCTCACTAGACCGCAAATCAGTCCGGTTCACGCTACCCCTGTCGACCGTACGACGCGTGGAGCGGCTCAATGCTCGAGCTGGCGTCTATGCACTCAGTTTATCCACCTGGCATGGCATGAAGATCGTGCGTCGTCGTCAGACGTTCACGCGACATATTCACATCTCTCCACAGATCGTCCAGCTGACTTCTCTGCGACCGACTGCGGATGCATTCTGCACTCTCTTGCGCGAAGCGTTGAAAGCAGAGCTTCAGCGCGGTCAGATGAAAGCCGTCAAAGGATTCGTCAAGACGTGTTATTCCGAAGCGCTTGTACCGACGACATCCTCGGTGGCTGATAACGAGCGTGAAGACGGTAGTTTGATCGCAGAGACGAAAGAAGGATCTCCACCTCCAGAAGCAGACTATCACGGCGGTCTCGGTCTGAGGTTCAGGTTTCCGGGCGACCCGAAGAAGTGAGGCTTTCCTCGTTCACGTGTCATACGCCCCCCTGACCACATGTAGATTGCGAGAAGCCTCGAAGATCAAGCTGTGGACAACTTACCTTAGGAGTAAGTGCATCGCTGCGGATTCGTATTAATCATAACACTTGGCGCAGCGCATGGTCGCAACCTAACTCTATTGAGATACCCCCAATGCACGCGTCTCGTGCAGGTCGGGCTACCCAATCGACTCCGTGGCGAGATCTGGGAAACCCTATCCGGCTCGCTCTACCTCCGGTATACACTTCCAGGTTTGTATCACCAGCTTGTCGAAGAAATCAAGGGCAAGCACAGCACGAGCTTTGAGGATATCGAGAAGGACCTCCACCGCAGTCTTCCTGAATATGCTGGGTATCAGTCGGAGGAGGGAATCGTTGCACTTCGTCGCGTCTTGCAGGCTTATTCGTTCAAGAATCCCGAAGTAGGGTACTGCCAGGTGGGTCGATATACATTCATGCGCCTCTTGCATCATGATGAATTTTCTCTAGGCGATGAATATCCTTACTGCAGCGATCCTCATGTACGTGCCGTCGTCTACGTGTTGCTTCTTGGCTCATCACAAACTTCCAGTTACATGTCGGAAGAACAGGCGTTCTGGCTCCTCGAGGTTTTGTGCAATCGTCTTTTACCCGGATACTACAGGTTTGTTTCTGGAACCAGATGCACCCTGATTTGTTTTCATTCGTTCGCTAGTCCAACCATGCACGGAACACTCCTCGATCAGAGGGTTTTTGAGTCGTTGGTCGAGCGGTGTTTACCGATGATACATGACCACTTTTCGGTCGTTGACGTGCAACTATCGGTAGCGTCTTTGCCATGGTTCCTGAGTTTGTGAGTATGATCTCTGGTGTAGGTTTGCCAACTCATTCCTCTCTACAAGATACGTCAACAGCATGCCGATGGTATTTGCTTTTCGAATAGTGGACTGTTTCTTCTGCATGGGTCCCAAAGTGCTGTTTCAAGTTGGGTACGATTTCTCCCGACGCCTGTGATGGAACATTTGATCGATCCCTCCACAGGCTCGGTCAGTGGAGTCGCCTTGTTCAGATCACGTCTCATTTTTCTCTCACTCGATAGCGATCCTCAAGATCAACGGGGAAAAGTTGTTGCAAATTCAGGATGACGGAGGGTTTTTGAAGTAAGCTTGACATCCTGCGCATCAGCATCAGCAGTACCTTTAACGCTCTGCAGCTTGATGAGAGAGTACTTTGCGTCTCTCGGAGACTCGGCACACCCAGATTCATCAGACCCCAGGGCCCGTGCCATCACACGCTTCCAGGAATTGCTCCTTGTATCCTTCCGCGAGTTCGCAGTGATAACCGACGAAACGATTCTCTCTGAGCGGCGCAAATACCGCAACGAGATCATTAACAGCATAGAGTCATTCTCGAAACGGTCTGCTATCCGGAATCTCAAGACGTTTGCAAGGTTTACGAAGGAGCAGGCGGGCTTGATCTACGACGCGCTGTACAAGGCGATGTGCGTAGAGCCACCCCCACCAAACGTCGCCCCGCCACTCCCGTTACTTGTCAGCACGGATAGTACGCATGAAAGGCCAGAAACAAGAATTGGACTGAAGACGTTCAGGGTGTTCCTGAGTGAGGTCTTGACCTGGGCGCGGGATGAAAAGATTGTGATCAATGGTTTCCAGGTGTGTGGGCATCTCTCCGCGTATGTCTTGGTCCATTGTTTATTCCGGGCCAGCAACGGATCGATCGCGAGGTCGCAGAGCATGAACTTATTGATAGGCTTTTCTACTTCTGGGATACTGCTTGTAAAGGGTCTTTATCATTCCAGGTGGGTTCCGAGGCCGAACCGGGATTTTTCGAATGCTTACTCGACGTTAGGACCTAGTTTTTGGGTTCGACGGCGTCATGTTTAACGATCTGATGGATAACATAGAGTGGTTCTTTAACCTGCACGACAAGAACAAAGATGGATATCTGACCAAGGACGAAGTTTTGACATTGTCCGAATCTTTCTTGGTGAGCGTGATGAATTGTTGTGTTTCTATCTAACGGAGCACCCCGCAGTTCATTTTCCGCCATGAAATCGGCGATGCCTATCTGGGCGCGGTTAGTCGCTTCATGACGAACGCCTTCGAATACGGCGACACCCTCTTACCACAAGAAACGAACAGTGAGACCGGGAAAACTGAGCCGCAGCAGATAGGCCACAATCAACCATACCTTAATCTTGCAACGTATGGCATGACGCAGTGGATTTGAATCACCTTGCTGATCGCAATTTGAACAGTTTCCGAATGGTCGTCCTGGCTGATGAAGTTCTGGAATCATTCTTCGAGACCGACTTGTCAGCATCATTCAAGCTGGAGTCGGTTCCGGCCCTGGAACTCCCCACTTCGGGCGGAGGCTTCTTGGAGGATCTCTGGTCCAACATCGCGACGGAGGATAACAAGAAGATGTTCCACAAGCTCAGCGACGAGCTCGGGAAGACGATCGGCAAACACCAGGTCATCTACCGGCCCACGATCGGGCGTTACACCAAACTAGAAGAACCCAAGGCGCGCGAGTCGCTCGTCTCGCCTGTGTCCAAGTCGAGCGTTGTCTCGAATAGCTCGGACACGCTGACGACGTCCCAGAGTGCCTCGTCGACGCTCACGATCGACGCCGTCGCCCCGCAGGACAACGGGCCCAGTTCAGCCTTGTCGTCTGCGATGCCGCACATCAAGGCGGTCAACGCAGCGTTCATGGAAAGGACGCCGTTTGCCATTGATGATGCGGGAGACGACGACGACAGTGACCTGGATATGGTCCATGGGGAGGACGATGACCAAGTCATGGACGAAGTCGACGCTTTCCTGGAGGCTCATGATTCTGGACTCACGGATGCAGACAAGGAGGTCGCAAAGGGTGAGTACCGTTAGCTCCGTAAAGTACTAAGCTACGAGCCATGTTCTGACGTCTAAGATTTGGACCAAAGATCTTGTCAACGCGAAGCCTGTGTGAGCGGCAAACTCGGACGAAAGCTTTCTGTGTAATTTTTACTACGCGCGTTTTCCGGATGTGTATCTATTGCAGACATGGAGGTTTACGCCTCGGCAAAGATGTGCTGATACAGGATCATCAGGGTAAACACATGGACAAATCGATATTTCAAGTGGGCGTCCCTCGATCTGACCATATTCGAATGGCAAGGTCTGGCTCTATTGAGCCAGACGCGATCATATTTTGATGAGGATGAGTCTGCGTAGAACGTCGTTCGGATTTAGAACCTAACAAACAGGAATATATCTTACAGAGACAGCGACGACGACACCTGAAAGCGTGCTCGTGAACACAAGTCGAACGATACCGAGACGATCGATACGTACCAGAATGGCCTTCCAAAGTTTGTGCAGTTTCGCGACTTTGCAGGTCCCAGATGTACACCTTGTGGTCTTCGCTGCCAGACACGATCCATTTTCCGCCGGTCACGCTGAAGCAGGCTGCGATACAGTACTTTTCGTTTCGATGCCCCATGTACGTTTTCAAACACCGGGAAGTGTGGTAATCCCAGAGGCGGATGGCACTGTCGTGGGTCGTCGACAAGATGTATTTCGAATTGGGGGAGAACTGCACGTGCTGACTGGCACAAAAGTCAGGGTGGAACTGCCTTTCGAGGGGAGCGGTACGGAACGTAATAGCCCTACCATACGGCGTCGTTTCCTTCAGTCAGCGTCTTGAGACATTGTCCCGTGGTGGTGTTCCAGATCCGACTGAGAGAGAGTCCAAGGAGTCAACGAACGCGTCGCGTACGGGCAAGAACGAAATGTTTGACAGACATCAATCCATCCAGCCCACAGGAGACGACGAGCGTAGCGTCTCTGTTGAAATGCACGGCAGTAACATAATCCATGTGGCCGTTCAACGTCTTCGTACACTTGCCTTGGAGCCGGGACGAGGTTGAGCAGCTGAGGGGAAAGAAAAAAAAAACGCTTGAGAGACGGACCTCTCGTGACGTTCCAGATCCGAACGTCCCCGTCGCATCCTCCAGATACCAACAGATCAGACGCGACGCTATAGTTGACGCAAAACACGAAGCTCGAGTGGCCTCGCATTTGTTTCGTGGTCAGGCCCTAAGACGCGCATCGGTGTTTTTTTTTTTTTTTTTCCATTCAGGAGAACGGGTGGGAACATCGTGGGGTGAGGGGGATAAAGGACGCACGGTGTCTACGTTCCATATCCGAATGGTCGTGTCGTCCGAGGCGGACGCGAGGTACATGCCGTCCGTGGACCACGCAACGTCCGAAAGCCCCTTGGTGTGGCCGTTCAGGTTGCGCACAAGTTCTCCGGTGAACGGAGACCATATTTTGATCACGTTGTCGGCGGCTAGATGTAAATCTCATCTAAGGCGGGAAGAAGTGGGGGGAAGGGAGGATGCATACCGCATGACGCGAGAAGGGTCCCATCAGGGCTGAACTTGACAGCTGAGATGGACTGAGTGTGTCCCCGCAGAGTATGTCTAAGTTGATAATTTGGTCGTTCGCGATGGGTAGAAGAAGGCTGAACGACTTGAGTTGGCGGTTGTACTGGTGCCGAAGGTGGGACAGGCACAGACACAGGCGGGTTATCGGGAACTTGGGGGTCGTCTTCGGTAGTCTGTGACGCGTTATCGTCGTCCGTGGTGGATTCATCCATGCCAGCTAGCGGATCTGTCGTAGACAACACAGGAAAGGGAGGACGAGTTTGCGCATGTTTGGCAAAGGCTTTGAGAATTAACAAGACCAAATAATCACCCGCAACGCCGAGTGCGAGTCGGCGTGCGATATTTCAACGCTGTCTCAGGCATGTCGTCGCTACTATTTCGTCGCTGCACAAAGCGAATTACTGCGCGTGTCACAGTCCATTATGATCTATTGAAAAGGAAAGGCTCCACGAGCTCAAAGACGATATTTCAATCCTCTGGTTCTGCCGAGTTTCTTGCCTCTGTAACGGACGTAAATTCATTCCCTCGATTCAATCGACTGCCAGAAGTAAGTTGAGGTCGAGTCATTTTTCATACGATGATTTCACTTCCTGCTCAAAAAGGTCGTTGTAACTGGTGAGCAAGCGCCTTGTAGAGCTCCTGCCTGTTCCTGCTCGGCAGACAAACATATCTGCCAGGTAGAGCGAATGTTGGCAAATCATCGTTGCTCAATGCTGTTCTCGGGCGCAAAGATCTCCTTTTTACAAGCAAGAAGGCTGTTAGTAACCCCTCTTGCTCCCGTTCCGCAGTTCACGTTCAGTTCGCAGGGCCGTACGCAAGCTTTGAATTTCTTCAGAGTTGGCCCTCACCCCGGTAAGCTGGTTGTTGTAGACTCCCCTGGATACGGTTCACGAGGTCGCTCCGAATGGGGTGCTGTATTCAATCGCTATATTACAAATCGCGAGGAGTGAGTGATGCATCATTAGTCTATGTGTTTCATCGACTTGGTAATACCCCAGGCTACGACGGATCTACATATTATTATCCGCCCCTCACGGTTTAATATCCACCGATCAAGCAATGCTAGCTGAATTGGACTCTCAGGTTCAGCAGTCCGGCGGAACAAAACTCACGTTGCAGGCAATAATCACGAAAGCGGACCAGCTAGGAGACTCAGGTCGGGACCAGGTAGACCAGATGAAGAATGCCATATTTCAAGCTGCGCCAACATGCCTTCCGCCGATCATCACTGCTTGCTCCCCCAAAGGCCCGAAGTTTGGTATTGATCTGGTCCGTAAATCGATCACCGATTGTTGTGGACTATGATCGTACGGTCAGAGCTGCCTTGTGTTATATCATCAAGAACGATATTTTAATTGTGTTACTGTTCCTATGCCTTTGCCGTTATGAAGATTGTCTCCTTGACACAGCGACCTTCGTCAATATCCTCAGCCATTCGGGTTCCATCAATCAAGGGTGTGGGGACCAGGTTATCCATCATGAAACACGAACCTTATGACTTCCCTTTCACTTAATATGAATTGCGCCCGGCCGTTACTATGTCTTCAGTACTTCTAGCCAGACCTGCCGGCACGTTCGGATTGTGCGGACGAGTGTACAACTTGACCCTGCGTGGCGTATGGTCCGCCGATCGTCCTAGTGTGGTGGAGTGCTGCAAAAAGTACCTATCCCCAAATTCGGCGCCATTATTATCCTGCCAGTACGGAACCGGGATTCTGGGTATAACCAGTTCTTTCATGCTACTTCAACCAACCCAAGTAAACACCCCCATTTTCAATCCCCACGACACCGGCGCCTTTAACCATATGGCGTTAGGTGGATGCTCCACCATCTGCGCCAAATATCTCCTTTCATTCCTCTCCTCCTCATTCACGCCGCCCGACTTTTCCCCTCGTCGCCACCACTTTGCTCGCATGTTTCGTGCAAAGCTGGGCAAAGCAGCGACGGGATCCTCACGTCTGGAAAGTGGAACAAAAATGGTTATATTCGATGCATTATTTGCAAAGTGAGTGCCGGGTACATGTATCTTTAATGGCGCGAAGACATGGGACGCTACCCATCGTATCCGTTGACATCCATGGTTTCTATGACATGTCTCAATAGCCCACAGGATCTCAAGACAGACACCTTGGGACTGTCGTTTCGTCGTCAGACGCTTTCCAGCCATGCTCAATAACACAAGCATTGGTCAAAGGACCTTTACGAACTCCTAGAGACTGGTTGTTACATGTTTATCTACTGCTTTGGTACGTGGATGATAAGCACGTCTCGCTTTTACGCTACTTTATGCAGGATGTTTTCAGGCCAACGAGACACACCAAGCGTGCTCGATAGGCTTTTCCAGGAAATCGCACGGGACGGCGAGCGAACCCGATTGCCAGTGTGCGTCCCGATGTTCGGTCTCGTCCGGCTAAGCGGGGAAAGGCATCACGTACCGTGGGTTGACAAAGTAGGGGCAACATATTGTTCGAATGTCGGAGAATACCGACGTGGGCTTGCAACCTTATCACACGCGAGAAAGAAGCGTCACCACCCAAGGGAAGCAAAAAAATGAAACGTACCTCCGGCATTCGACTACGATCCTCCACAGACCTCTACAGGCAGGTTTTTGAATTTAAATTTAAAAGTTTATTAGGTTCGTCGCGTGTAAGGTATGCGCCATCATCCGACGAAAAGCGCGCCATATCACGAGCTTGCAAGCTTGCAAGGGTGCACAGCAAAGTGCATTCGACGCTATGCTTTCCCAGGCATTCAAACCGGATTGAGAGCGA
>JBBPOB010001089.1:0-11085 GCA_038091275.1 Tylopilus subfusipes
AGGGGGGATCTTATCTTATCTTATCAGCGCATCAGCCCTTCTTATATGCTACTTTACAGGAGGCTGTGTAGGCATAGGAATCACAAAGGCAATGTATGAGCTAATAATGCCATTTATTAATGGTGGGAATGGTTCTCATGTCAACATTGACAGGCATAGCCTTAGTGGGCTATGCTGGGCAGTGCTCAGGGTCATCAATGCATAGCTCTGATGGGGCTGTGTATAACCTTGGACTTGAGATCTAAACCTTAGATTTAATCTGACTCTTTTTAGGCCAAGACAAATCTGATCTTATTAAGGGTCCATGGGAATGATATGCACTTATTTGTCCAATGCCATGCCTGAGTGGCAATTATGTCAGCACTCTAAGTAAGGCAAGGGTCATGTGCTTTAGTGGCTATACAGTCAGCTGACCTGAGAGCATGTGATCTGTGCCTATTACATGAAATCTGCTAGTCTAATTAGCAATCATAATACTAGTAGTCATTTTGGAGTGGTTCTCAGAGATTTGTGAATATCTCAGGAACGGATGATGGTGATCAAACAAAACTTGGAGGGATGATAGCATATGGTATTGGCTATTTATAGCCAGAAGGGCTTGATCATAGGATATGTACATCACTCAACACATTATGATTTTTGTTCAGGTCACTGCATCAAAATCAGACCCCCTGGTACTTTGAACCCTTCAAACCATTGATAGCAATGTACCCCTTGCTTTCCATCACCACCTCTTGGATTGGCAAATAAATGACAGTATACTCACATACCAGGGCTGCATCTATGTTTCCCCCACTGATAACCTACATCAAGACATCCTTAAAAGATGTCATGATCATGACACCACCAGCCACCCTGGCTACCTTAAAACCTGCCAGCTTATCACAGCTGACTTCTGGTGGCCCAGACTGGTGCAGTTTGTGCACAAATATGTCGAAGGCTGTGCTACATGCCAGCAAAACAAGGTTAACACCCATCCCACTGTACCCCCACTCACCCTGATCAAATCCCACACCACCCACCCATTCCAACAGATCTCTTGCAATCTGATCACTGACCTTCCCCCATCCAACAGCTTCAATTCCCTTTTGGTTGTGGTTGACCATGGGCTTACAAAGGGGGTAATTCTATGCCCAATCAAGAAAACTGTTACCACCAAGAGGATCACAATCCTCTTTTTCCACAAAGTATATCAATGTTTCAGCCTCTACGATAAAATCATTTCAGATAGAGGACCACAATTCACATCTACTTTCGCCAAAGAACTAGGGAAAGCCCTAGGATACACCCTTGCCCTCTCTATTGCGTACCACCCACAAACCGACAGAGAAATGGAACAGGTAAACCAAGAAGTCAAAACATATTTGTGGATCTTCTGTAAGGAAGACCCTGGATCTTGGGCAGACCATATTTCCCAAGTGGAGTTCACTCACAATCACCACCCACACTCCATAACTGGTCAATCTCTGTTCTTCCTCATAATGGAATATGAACCCTGTTTCCTTTCTGACGTCATTCAACCCTCCCCTTTTCTTGCTGTTGAAATTCAGCTCAAGAAACTCAAAGAAAGTCAAGATGAAGCCCTTGCAACCCACAATCTCATGAGGTAGACAATGTTGAGCTGAGTGTGAAGGAAATTCAAACCCTTCGAAGTCAGAGAAAAAGTGTGGCTAGAAGCCCGCAATCTCCACTGAGATCTTATTGCACCCAAATTCACATCAAAGTGAGAAGGACCATTCATTATCATGAATGTTTTATCCCCCTTATCATACCAACTCCACCTTCCTAAAACATAAAAGATTCACCCTGTGTTTCACACTTCCCTCCTATCACCCTATCATGAGAACACCGTTCATGGACAGAACTTCCTGACACCGCCACTGGACCTTGTAGAAGGTGAGGAAGAATACAAAGTCAAGTGGATATTACGCCACAAGAAGCCTGCAGCAGGCTTGTACCTGATCAGATGGAAAGAGTACACCACAGAGAAAGACTCATGGATCCCTAAGAAAAACCTCAAACATGTGAAAACAACCCTCAACACCTATAACAAGCTCCATCTCTACCCCCTGAAAAAGCAGACTCAGTCTACCTTCCTCCACCACCTCTACTATATCACCAATCATGTCCCTGTGTTCTGACATTCCCAAACCCTTCAACATCTCCATCTCCATCTTCTCCCCTTCATCTCTCAGTGTC
The DNA here is from genome assembly GCA_038091275.1 of Tylopilus subfusipes. NCBI lineage: Eukaryota > Fungi > Basidiomycota > Agaricomycetes > Boletales > Boletaceae > Tylopilus > Tylopilus subfusipes. The sequence goes on from JBBPOB010001089.1 coordinate 2,200, forward strand.
ACACTCCCTCGCCCTGGATCTTCTGAGTTCGATGCTATGTCTAACATTGCAGAATCCAGATGGCCATCCAACTATGACACCACCCAACCCTGGCTACACATTCACTCTGAGCAGATCCATATCCCCTCCCCCATAACATCAGTTGACCTCCCCCTCACTGTGCACAGACTTGTTCATGAATATCCCTCCCAAGAGAAGATGACGTGCTTCACAGACCAAATGAGAGACTCCTGCCTTGTGGTCCCTATTGGCGCCCATTTAGACATGAACTCCCTATTGTATGCCCTTTACAGGGCCTACCTCCAGATTGCCCACCTGGCACACCTCCCTGCAACCCTCACCATAGAAGCACCCTCATTGTGAAGAAGCACTTTTAAATATATCTCTGATGCTCCACCAACTCAGATGTTCAAGTTCCTCAAAGATTTAGACAGATATCTCAGGCAATTGGTGTTACGATTCCTTGTTCCTCCTCCACTGTCGCTATTCAGAAGATCACCCTTTCTTTCCTCTTCACATGCCTACCTCCTGTTCTTAGTCTTTATTAGCTTGATCACTCATTATTTCAAGCATTCATATTAGTATAGATTGCTTCTCAATCCCATTCTCTTTTTCTATACTAATCTTGGTTTCTGCCTTTCTCCTTAGAATACATACTCATATGGCTCATAGTATAAGTCATGTATTTTCTCATACTTGATCAATTTGAATCATACACTTGGTCTCGTATCCTGGTCCGATTGACCAGTCTCTTCAACCCTCGACCTAGCTAGTCCGATTGACTAGAACCCTTGACCCAGTAAACCTCTGTTGGTCCGATTGGCCATTACCTTGGTAGTCCGTCGACTACAAACCCTTGACCCAGTACTCTGATCTTGAGGACGCAGTGTCTCTTCGTGAGTACCTCCCTCGAGACAGGAGAAGACCTTCGAGTGTTCGTCTACCAACGAACGACCAACGTAACATAAGATCAAGTATCTCCCTACGTCCCTCCTATCTAGGAGCAGGACCCACCTGCCACCATTACGTCCAGAAACACCAGAGGGTATAGAGCCCCTAGTAACTCTGACGAAGATCACCCATCCTCGTCCGCACCCCAGCAACCAGCACTACCCGCACCCAGACCACGAGCACCCCCGGCCGTCTTTGGACCCCTTGTGTCCACATTAGGAGCAACGCCTCCACACCCCACTGCCAATCAACTTCGAATTGGTGCACCACCCCGACCCCCATCACAACCACCTTCGCAACCAAGTTCTCGCGCCTCTACCCCAGACATGTCCACTAAACCTGCTGAACTCAAAGCCGCCCTCCCGGCTGATTTCTCTGGAGAACCCAGCGACGCTATGAGGTGGATCAAGGCCATGAAGGCCTACTTCGCTATCAATGCCCAGTTATACACTACCGACGACATGAAGGTCATGACGACCTTGAACAAGATGAGTAAGGGACGAGGAGTCTCTTTCTCCGAAATGTGGTACGATAAAATGGGAAACGCTGCTACCCCTGCCAACGAGAAAACCTTCGACAAACTCGCCACTGACTTTGAGACCATGTTTTACCCCTACGACGTTAAAGCCACTGCCCGTCTTGACTTGCACAAGTTAGTGCAGAAATCATTCAAAGCTACTGACGGAACCTACGACAATGGGTTCCAGAAATATATCACAGACTTCCAGAACCTCGCCGCCAAGGCAGGTATCACCGACGACGCTTCCCTCATTGACCAGTTCTCCCTTAGGATCGATCAGAAGATCACGATCCTCATCCTGTCCATGTCCACCATCCCCACCACGATCAACGAATGGATCAAGTCTGCAAAGACTTTCCACACCCAGCGAATGCGTATCTTAGCACTTAAGGGAGGAAAGCATGTTCCTTCCTTCCCCGGTCCCTCCCACCAGACCAGAGACCCCAACGCCATGGATATTGACGCAGTCACCCTGACCAAACTCACCCCCACCGAACGCGCTAAGTGCATCAGAGAAGGACAATGCTTCAAATGCCGTCAAACTGGACATAACGCTACTCAATGCCGAACCAGTTTCCCACCTCGTAACCAAACTTTTATCCCCCATAACCCTCGTCCTGCCCAAAGAGTGCGAGTCGCTGACACCTCCACTCCACAACCCTCGTCAACTACCTCCGCCCCAGAACCAACAGCAATGGAGATGTATCTCCAATCCCTGAGGACCCAGGGGAAATCTGAGGACGAAGTCCTCCAAACTCTGAAGTTATGCTACGAAGAGCCGACAGAAGAAGTATCCGTCGCGCTCACGTCCGAGTCTCAGGATTTTTGAAACGAGAAGCTAGGTCAACGCTATCTTCTCCCCCTGCCCATGTATTAGTAGGACAAAAAAATGAAAGAACTCTTCGCATCCCAATTAAATTGAAACTGGGCACAAAAATCGTTGACGCTACCGCTCTCATTGACTGTGGAGCAACCGGAAACTTCATCGATGTAAATTTCCTATCTGTCGCTAACCTTCCTCTACGAAAATTACCGAAACCCATCCAAGCTTACAATGTAGATGGAACGAACAACTCCAAAGGGAGCATCTACTGGAGAACCACCGTAGAAACCACTTTTTCCCCTACCTTTACCGAACCTTTAGACCTCATGATTCTCAGCCTTGGACGATGACAAATCATCTTAGGCATGCCCTGGCTCAAGAAATGGAACCTGCATATCAACTGGCTTACTCGCACCATTGAAATACCCCAACCTATCTCTGAGGATGCAGCGTCTCTTCGTGAGTACCTCCCTCAGAGATACCTCCTACAATGGTTGGGAATGGATGCCAATTGAAAGATCTCTAACCGGCTCAAGAAACGAGAAGCATGGTTAAACGGAGAAACCATTTCCAAACTTACAATATCGACCCAGATTGCTCAAGCCGAGGGTGTAAAAGAGCGTTCACTTCCGTCGTGGTGCTCTGAATTCGCGGACGTCTTCGCAGAGGAAACACATTCCAAACTACCACCTCATCGCACCTATGACCACACTATCGACCTGCTCCCATCCTTTACCCCGAAAATAGCCAAAATTTACCCCCTTAACCCTAAGGAAACTGAAGCTTGTAAAGCTTTTGTTGAGGAGCACCTGAAAACCGGACGAATCGTACCGTCCAAGTCACCTCAGGCATCACCGTTCTTCTTTGTTCCTAAAAAGGATGGTTCCTTGAGACCCTGTCAGGATTATCGCTACCTGAACTCCCATACTGTTCGCAACGCTTACCCACTGCCCATCATCTCTGAACTCATTGATGAGATGAAGGATTCCACCCTATTCACCAAGTTTGACATTCGATGGGGATACAACAATATTCGCATCAAGGAAGACGACCAATGGAAAGCCGCCTTCATCACCCCAATGGGACTTTTTGAACCCACCGTCATGTTCTTTGGCTTCTGTAACGCGCCCCCCACATTCCAAGCCTTTATGAATCATATCTTCGCAGACATGATTGCCGAACGATGGCTCCGTATCTACATGGATGACCTCGGCATTCACACCAAAGATGACTTACCCCTTCACCACGAACGAACCTGCCATGTTCTCACGAGACTACGAGAACACAACCTCACCCTCAAACTGTCGAAATGCATCTTCGACGCTCCCAAGATGGAATTTCTTGGGATGATTGTTGGACAAGGCAAAATTGAGATGGACACGGGGAAACTTACCGCGATCCAAGACTGGAAACCCCCCACCTCTGTTAAAGCTATCTGCTCGTTCACAGGCTTCGCTAACTTCTATTGAAAATTCATCCCCAACTTCTCCGACATCGTCGCCCCACTGAATCTTCTCACACGAAAGAATGAACCATGGGTATGGACCCCGCTCCAACAGAAAGCGTTCGATAAACTCAAAGCAATATTTTCTTCTGCCCCGGTACTTCACATTCCCGACGTCACTAAACCCTTTACTGTAATGACGGATGCATCACTTCTCGCTGCTGGCGCGGTCCTCATGCAACATGACGAGAATGGTGATTTACATCCTTGCGCATACTTCTCCAAGACCTTCGCTTCCGCAGAACGAAACTACGACATCTACGATAGAGAATTGTTGGCTGTCATCCTCGCCCTCACCGAGTGGCGCCAATACCTAGTTGGCACATCTCACCCCGTCACCATTGTCACCGACCACAAAAACCTTTCCTACATCAAAGACCCTCGGAAACTCTCTCGACGACAAGCCCGCTGGTCCCTGTGGTTACAGGACTTTAATATCCAATGGAGTATCTTCCCTGGAACTCGTATAGCCCTCGCTGACGCTCTCTCACGTCGAGACTTTATTGACACTACTGACGATAACCTCGACATCGCCATTTGCCCCGACCCCGTTGTAATCAATGCCCTTGATATCTCTCTTGCGCGCCATATCACTTCGTCATCCTCATCCGACCCCCTAGTCCTTCGCGCCATCAAAAGCTTACAAGAAAACATGCCTCTCTTCCCTCGCTCTTCTTTACAGGATTGATCCTTCGACAATGGACATCTATATTTTAAAAATCGCCTCTATATTCCTCCATCCACTCGACATTCCCTTGTTCAATCGATACACAGTTCACCAACCTCCGGTCATGCCGGACGATTTCATACCAAAACCATCCTCGAGCAAGACTTCTGGTGGCCAGGATTGTCCACTTTTGTCAACAATTATATTACAGGTTGCACGGTTTGCCAACAGAACAAAGCCAATACCCATCCAACCCGTCTACCCATTTCACCTATTCCTTCAACTACATCTCTCCCGTTCAAACAGATCTCCGTAGACCTCATCACTGACTTACCCCCAACCCAGGGTTTTGACTCGTTAATGGTCGTGGTCGACCATGGCCTTACGAAGGGGGTAATCCTCATCCCTTGTACCAAAACGGTCGACGCTGCGGGAGTAGCAAAATTGTTTTTCCAGAACATCTTCAAAAGATTTGGCCTACATGACTCTGTCATATCTGATAGAGGCCCTCAGTTCGCGTCCGCCTTTGCAAGAGAACTCGCCAGACTACTGAAATACAATGTTCGACTATCCACCGCATATCACCCACAGACGGACGGACAAACAGAACGAACCAATCAGGAGGTCGAAACCTATCTCCGGATCTTTTGTAACAACAACGCCCAGAAATGGGTTGAGTTCCTTCCTACCGCTGAGTTCCATCACAACTCCGTCCCTCATAGCTCCACCAAAACATCACCGTTCTCACTCCTTTTGGGATATGAACCTAGATCCTACCCGTCCTTCGGAAAAACTTTTATCCCTGCTTTAGAACAACGTCTTCGTCTTCTCGAAGAAGCACGAAAAGAAGCTCTCGCTGCACATGAATCCGCTCGTCGGATCATGACCAATCGCTCCTCCAGAACTTTCCCTTCCTGGAAAGTCGGAAATAAGGTGTGGTTAGAAGCAACTAATCTCCGCCTTCACTACCCTTCCCAGAAACTGATGCCCAAACGATTTGGCCCGTTCGAGATCACTAGGGTCTTATCTCCACTTGTTTATGAACTTCGACTTCCCTCCACGTGGAAAATCCACAATGCCTTCCACGCCACTCTATTATCGCCTTATCAGGAAACCTCGACACATGGTCCCAACTTCTCATCTCCCCCACCTGACCTCATCGATACCGAAGAAGAATACGAAGTCGACAAAATTGTGACTCATCGAGGCACTATCAGGAATTGCAAGTACCTCGTCGCATGGAAGGGTTACCCTAGTTCCGAAAACACATGGGAACCCGAGTCCAATTTACATCACGCCCCCACCATCCTCACCACTTATAAACGGATGCATCATCTCTGATTTTTCTATCTAGAATCCTCACAGGAAGCAGCGTCTCTATATGAAGTACCCCCCTGTGCATGCCATACCTTTTTGTCGCTGAAACAGCCCGTTATGTCTTTCCTCTCCTCCTCCGTCTCGTCCTCGTCTTTATCTACTCCTTCTTCTTCTCCCTTACGTTCGAGACCTGTCTTTCCTACGTTCTTACCCGTGCACTACGCCCGTTTACTTTATACCGCAGTCCTAACAGAACCCCACATTCTTCGCGCCGTAGAAGAACTTCCTCTATGGGCCGAGGACACAACCTGCCAAGAGCTCGTTCGCCTTTTCCACAATATTGCTAGAGTACAGCGATTCCACCGTGAAGTAGCTCCCACTGATGTCCCCGCCACATTTGGTGTTCCTATGCGTCTCATTCTTGCCGGTCTCCACGATCACGTCCTATCTATACTCCATATCCAGGGATTCTCTACCTTCATTGAGTGTCTCCCTCCGTCCACCATTTACCCCACCTTCCGACAGATATATTTATCTATGACACAACAGGAACGAGATCGCTACCTCACCGGTATAGATTTAGGAATCCCCGAGCCGCCCGTTCTTCCAGTACCACCTCCTGTCCCTGCTCTCCCTTTAGTAGACCGCTTGTCTACTCCTCCATCCTCGCCTCCCTCCTCCACCGTTTCCGAAGAAACCACCGTCGAACTCGAAGAGTTTGGGTTTGACCCGATCACCCGCAAACAATCTTGGTCCTTTCACGTCATGGTTGACGGAAGAGAGGTCTTGGCATCCCCTACTCGTGTCATGCCGAATTCCCTCCCCAACCGACCCGCATCCGCCCTCACCGAGTGTTTTCGTTGCCACCGTCTTGGTCACTACCGAGAGGACTGCCCCGACTACATCTGCCCACACTGTCATGTCTCCACACCAGGACATCCATCAACGTCTTTGTTCTAGACGCTTGAGTGGCCGCAAGCCCACCGTATGATGTAAAACTGCTTGAAAGCTTGTAGTCCTGAGCACGACCCGAGAACTGCTCACGCCTTTACAGGCACCTGGCCCCCTCGTTACCTACTAGCCGTCAAGAAACTAGTAAAGTCCTTCATTTATCTCTGACGATCTAACCTTGCGAGCCCTTCTCGAGTACCATGGGTGCCAGCCCCATTGAAGGACACCTCCCTGGAAAGAAACCGGTTCAGAGATCCTTGTAAGTCGATCCCAGTGGTATCTAGAAGCTAGTAAGGGGGTATTGTTACGATTCCTTGTTCCTCCTCCACTGTCACTATTCAGAAGATCACCCTTTCTTTCCTCTTCACACGCCTACCTCCTGTTCTTAGTCTTTATTAGCTTGATCACTCATTATTTCAAGCATTCATATTAGTATAGATTGCTTCTCAATCCCGTTCTCTTTTTCTATACTAATCTTGGTTTCTGCCTTTCTCCTTAGAATACATACTCATATGGCTCATAGTATAAGTCATGTATTTTCTCATACTTGATCAATTTGAATCATACACTTGGTCTCGTATCCTGGTCCGATTGACCAGTCTCTTCAACCCTCGACCTAGCTAGTCCGATTGACTAGAACCCTTGATCCAGTAAACCTCTGTTGGTCCGATTGGCCATTACCTTGGTAGTCCGTCGACTACAAACCCTTGACCCAGTACTCTGATCTTGAGGACGCAGTGTCTCTTCGTGAGTACCTCCCTCAAGACAGGAGAAGACCTTCGAGTGTTCGTCTACCAACGAACGACCAACGTAACAATTGGCTGAAAATGCCTGAACCCCAGTTCCAGAGATAGGGAAATCCACTCCCAGCCCTATATTGTCTATCTCTGCCTCCAGTTTCCCCCTGGACCAAGAGACCATCAGGGTTCTAGAGTTAACGGAAGTGGAATTGTAAGACCATCTTCATGAATGCCTACAAGGAGTAGTGGCATTGGATGGAGCAGCCCCTCTCCCTTGGTCCGATCCTCAATACCCCGAAACCTGTTTTCAGTGCCACACCCTTGGCCACATATGGGTGGAATGCCCTCACTACCAATGCCCGATCTGTCTCTGTTGGGGACCACTACACACAAAGGGACTGTCCACTTTGCAACCCCGCTCTGCCCCACTGATGTACAATAACAACTTTGTCGTCTTCATCCTCTGCCTCCAACCACCAGTGCCATTCCATTCCCATTGATCCTTATCAAAGGCCACAATTCCCTCCTCTCTGACCTCAACAAAGGAGAAGACAATAAGTCCCAGTATCAATGGAAGAAAGCCCTGTCAATGAAGATTGCTATGACCCAGTCATAGATACTAACAACTGTGGATCCCCGGTGTTGTTCATTCAGGAATATGACCTATAGAAATGCTAGAGAAATCTCTATGCTGATCAATCCCTCCGGGCCCAATCTGACTAATGAGCTGGTGATAAGACAACTATATCTATCAGATCAAACGATAGACAAGGCTATGCTATATCTAAAGATTGAGTAAGAAAACTTTAGTCAATTGGATCCCCAGTTGTTCTTCCTTATCCCAAGCAATAATACTTATAGGGATCAGGGTTGGCTACTGTTCTAGCTAAGGGATCTAGTCTAATCTACCTAATAAAGGCTAAGCTTGTTGCTAATTTACGTTTAACTAACTAATATGAATGGTTTCCTGGCTTGGTTTGCAGATCTGATTTACGATTTTTACTAGCTATTGAAACAATAGGCTAGGCCTAGAGTTTGCTGACTAATTACTTGGTCATGTTGTTGTGGGAAATTCCCTTATAAGTCACTCAGTTCACACACAATAGGGTTTAGGAGATAAACTTCTTATTGGTTGACTAGAGTGCTTGATTTAATGCAAGATCAGTACAGGTACTAGATATTCCTAGGCTAAATTTGTCTAGGTTACAGTTGCCTTTCTACTTTAGTGGCTACCTAGCAACTATTGATTATGTGATCAGGGTTGCCTTTCTGATATGAGAGGCTGTGTTTCCCTAATCTGGTAGTAGTTTTCTGCTGAGTTCTAGCTATCATATATGTAAGAGCTATGTGATTGCCCTTATCTGGACTCTTTCTTTGAGTCTGATGTGAGGATTGACCTTTTTAGGTATGTAC
>JBBPOB010001090.1:0-11079 GCA_038091275.1 Tylopilus subfusipes
TTCGCCATCCGCGGTGGATTCGATGAGCGACATGGATTAATTTCGTTACCGGCCACCACAGTCAAGCACCGCCTGCGCCCTGGTGTACCACATCGATCCCCCACCAAGAAGAAGTTTTCAAAGACGTTTGTGGTTAACATCGCAAGCGTGTTTCTGATTGCATCAATACACCCATATACCTAGACGATGGATTTGCCGACGTTTCCAGAAGACGGCACTGGATCCTCTACTGATCTACCTGGGACCTCAAGTAACTTATGAAACCCGTTTGTCTACTATGTCATCGAGTTTCTCTGAGAGCATGGAAACGTCGTTCGTACGTGAATGCGACGTGCGCGTGGCACACCGGGCGAGCGAACGCTCGCACGTAGTACGTGGAACCAGCCAACCGTGTCGTCGGCGGAAGAACCGGAATCATACTCAGGTATCCATGTGCGTTTTCTCGCTCCCGTCCCTCTTGCGCGCTTTGACGATGAGCAATTCGATCCATTTCATTGATCAAATTGCGGACGCCGAAGCCGGCGCGTGGTCCAATGCCCGCGATCGGCTGTATTCCGAGGTCGTGTTCACTCCCCCAACTACTTTACTTTTTCGAACAGAGGTTCATTGTCTTTCCCCTCGTGTGAAAACGACGCAAGCAACAGTAGAGGAGATCAACACCGCAAAGGTTGGTTGTGATTCAACTGAGACACTTTGTCGAGAAGACGCCCAGAGGGGGTGTGGATGAGCGCTAGCGGTGTTTCTCGACAGGCCGAGCGAAAGAATAATTGCTTTCGTCTCTGCTGAGTCGACGTACTAGCGGGCTGTCGACCATTGCGAGGCTGTCCAGGTACCGATGAATCTGGCACTTGGCGTTCGCGTTTCCTATGAGGATTCGGAGAGTACTTTACACAGGGCAGGATACTATGAAGATGCGGCGAATGCATTCGAGACGGTGCTCTCGAAGATGTCGATCTCAGTCGCCCGATCAGTACATTCGCGGTAAAGATGTCGACGTCGTTATGGTGTTTACTTGATCTTGTCTCGTAGAGCGATCTACATCCCGATCGCCGTACTTTCTACATAACGAGGGGCGAACCTGGATTTCCTCTCTCTCTCGACCTCGTTGAATCGACCCCGATGAACCGCTCACAGAGACATGGCCGAAAGTTTACGAGAGGCGCGCGTTTGAGTTGGAAGTATGATATGCTCTTGGGAAATACATGCAAAGTGACTCGGAAACACATTTGTACCCATTGCGTAGCACCGGCTTGTGTCAGCAGAACTTCAAGTACACGACGAGAGAAACTTGAAACTTGTGATAATACACTTTCATTGAACTGGCGACAAAACCACGCCCTTCGTAACCAGCGAGCCTGAGATCGAATCTTTGAAAGAGAACCATACCTCCGTCTTCACATCGCAAGAAGCTTGCGTGTCTCTGCTGGCTCCATAGTGACCAGCATGCACGCCGTCCCGTAAAAGTGATCCAACTCCGACTCGTTGCCGTACGTCATAAACGAGGACTTGAAATCCACCGACGATTTCATCGGCGTGATCTCCAACACCTGCGTGACGGGATCCCTGTAAAACGGTTCCAACCACGGGTACTCGTCACCTATCCTTTCTAGATCGCCCGTGTACTTCCCTCTGATGAGGACAACTCCTTCGACATCGTCAATGGTTAACCCCTCGAGGACCGCTTCAAGGTATTCAAGGGACGAGCACTCGATGCCCGGTGCCTCTACATCATCCACGTCAAGTTCGCAGATGGTGATGAGATCGATCTGTTGCTCGGCAATCCTGCGATAGAGCAACCTAAGAGAATAAGGGAGGCCAAGCTCGTCGCAGACGTCCGCGAGGGCGCGGTCCGCTCCTTTCAACTGGCCCAACAACAACTCGAGCAGGTTGCGCCCCGTGTGGACGTACTCGTGTGCAAGGCCGAATCCCAAGTACCCGCCGTTGGGGAGTTTTGATTTGTCGTTCACCAGATCGACAAGCGTTTGCTTCAGCTGGAGGCGGAACGGAGTGGGAATGGGCGTGCTGGGATGCATAGATTTGCGGTAAAGGTTGTAAGTGAGCGTGACGCGGTAACCCGATGTGACGGGCAAGACTTCGTGTTCGATGTCACTAAAGAATGCAACAAAGCAAACCGAAGGCTCGGTCGCAGCCGCGAATTTATCAGTGAAATCAATGGTCCAAGCTTTCTCGCCGTGACGAAGGACGAGTTGACCGCCTTCGTGCATAGTGGGGAGCACGACGACCAATGACCCGAACATGTCCTGGCCCCGTGGCGTGTCCTTGTGAGCCTTGAAGAAATCTCCCTTTCCTGCGAAGTAGCGTGTGGATTCAAAACGAAATGTCCACTGATCACAGCGCTCACCATAAACATTCAACTTGTACAGCTCCATATCCATCGCCGGAAAGCCCCAAGTGAGCAACGCACTTGATACTTGCTCGTGGATGCCGAGGCTGCGCGGATCAAAAAGCGTCGAAAAAGAGGTCAGATCCATCTTTCCCGCTTTCCTATACGATTCGTCGAGAACATTCTCCCCGTTACGGCCAAACTCTGCTGGTTTGCAAGCACGATACAAGTCTTCGAGCTCGCCCGGTGCAACGTTGGAAAAATCGATACGGCTGCCAGTGCACGGCGGTCAAGCATGCAGGCCTCGGCTTCGCAGAGGGGCTCGGAGTGGCTCACCGAAGGGCGACACCGTCGGTGTAGTACAAAATACGCTGATAATCCGGGATGGCACATATTCCGCTGTAGAACGGGTCGGGCTTTCGCAATGCGGTCTGCAATGCAATCACTTTGGGGTCTGAAAAATGTTCTGGCCTGTGAGGTTTGTCCCACACGTGGGCGCTCATAGTGAGGGTAGGAATGCTGTACATAATGTCACGTGTCACCGGTCACCCTCATCGTCATTTTGTTTCCTGATTGGTTTAGGGGCCTTACTTAAACCAGAGGTCGTTCTGTCTGGCGTTTGGAGCGCCGACTAAGCTCATTGAAACCCACACGTCTCTTGAAAAGCGAGCCAAAGCTCGACAACCGTGATCTCGTTGGATCAAAGAGCTTGAACATGGTAGTGGAAAGATAGGGATAGGGCCATCGCATGAACTTTTGAGCGGTACAAGCGAACGCCAGTTGGCGTGGTGCAGAGGTCGTTATACTGCAACGGGTTTGCTTTGTCGACTGCCACAGCAAAAACTCTCGGATCTTGTGGCTGTGTCACGTCTTAGGGGTAAAGTAGACTTGCCAACATGGTCGCGCACAGACCAAGTGGAATCTATGGAGCTGCGACTAAAATATCGATTGTCATTCGCATCGATACAGATACAACGTGTCGTGAAAAGAGAAATGAAGAAACCGAAGAATGAAGAGGGGTCAGTCTTCATCAAAGAGAAAAAAGATCTGTACATGCATATGCCAATCCACCAGAAACATGTCCCGAGAGGTAATCTCACAAATGTGGATGTAAGAGAGTGTGAGTGTACGTTAGAATAGGGGTGAAGATATCGAAGAGGTGAGATTGGGAGCAAGGTGAGATTGAATAAAAAGAGGTGATTGATATCACAAATTGTGTTGTGTGCGTATGTCGTTAGAGGGACTAGAGACACAACGGGGAAAAATAAATTCATGAGCACATGCTTCCTGACGAGACGAGACAAACGTGTTGGTCACGCCTATCACGAGTGATACTCACAGATGCAATGGGTTGAGAGTTGAACGTTGGGGGTAGCAGGACGACGCCGACCGCAGAGGACAAGCACAGACAAATAGATAGGCATTCGAGTCGAAATATTAGAAAAAACGACGCGCAGTACTGTCGGGTTCGTAGCCCACACTGCGGCTCCGCGTACCGCTTTTGCGAGGGATCGGGATCGGTGAGGCGCTGGGCTCGCGGAGAAACGTACCCGCGGCACAAGCGGGTTGCCCCAATCTCGATGACGAAGAATGTTCCTTGGCACTCGCTCGGGATCGGCGAAGGGGCCACGCCGACGACACTGACGGTGTACTCTCAGCTCTTTTGCTCCCCTTGGATTCGCCAAAGCGGTTTGCATATTGTGACCTGCGCAGCTTCTCTGCTGCAGGCGACACGCTGTTCAAATGCGTCGTGACCTCTGCGATTGGGTTTAGTCCCAACGCAGAAGCCCAGCGAGCAGTGTCATCCATTACATCTGCGCCAGAATACATCTCTTGACCACGACCAGGCTCGCAACCTAGGTCAGACCGCGTGGTAGAAGTCCCTATTGAAGGAGCAAAGCAATTCAGTCGAGGGTCTGCCTTTCTCGGGCTTCGACCACGTTCGAAATGAGATGTAGGCGACATAAGCGCCGAACCACCGATATCCAGAGGGGTACTCGTGTGCTCGACATCGTCACACGTCGCCGCAAGCGGCAAACACGTAGTTGGCGGTCTAGATACACTCCGACCAGTACTTCTAGTCAAGAGTGAACTGGAAGTCGTGGCAGAGGTGCGAGAAAGGGACCTGCGCGGACGAGAGGAAGGTCGGTCGAGGCTTGTGTGGTCGCGCGAACGTGATCGGGACCGGCGACGCGTTGATGTGAAAGGTAGATGGCGGCAATCTGCGAACTCAATTTCGTCCGCATGTGATACAGGAGCAGCTTCATCAGCTTCTTCCCAACCAATGTCCCAGGCTATCTCATCCACCATCGCGATGGTCAAACGATGCCGCACATCGCGCTCGAGGCATCCATTCAACACACGGGCTGCCCCACGACCGATGTTACATGGCATATCGTACACGCCTGAGAAGAGTGCATGAGCAAAGGGGGATATAGAGGTATCGTTACTCACCATGTAGGATTTTCATTGTTAGCCTAGGCTCGAACGGGTCAGAAAATGGAAGTCGACCCGTGAGCAGTGCATAGAGCAGACACCCTAATGCCCACATATCTTGTGCCGGGTTTGCACCATGATGCTTTCCAAGTGCTTGCGGTGACAGAAGTTCTGGTGCGGCATACGGTAACGAGCCCGGTTGAAATGCATGAGCGGGATGTACAGGTGCAGGGGAGTGGTCCCCAATGGGAGTGGAGGTACGATGACGACGAGTATGCCGCAAGATGGATGCGTGGGCAGGCAACGAGGCCTTTGATTGTCGTACGGTGTGATATATGGTGGATCGGTGGCGATGAAAGGGAGAGCTGTGTTGGTTGTCCAGACGCTCGTCGTTGTCTGACTCGCCTATATTGCGAGTGAGGCCAAAGTCGCAGATTCGGCAGACACCCATTTCGTCTACAAGAACATTTTCAAGCTTGATGTCTCTGTGAACATATCCTACAACTTCGTGCAGGTATTGTATACCTCGGACGACTTGACGAAACATCATCCCGGCGTCATCATGAGGTAAACCCGGCGTGCCGTCCCGTTTGAGTATGTCGTAAAGCGAGCCAGCCGGGCAGAAGAGTGTGACATAAAAGTCGGCATGAGATGTATGTTCAGCGGAAAACAGAGGAAGGATATGTTCATGGCTTAGGGTGGACCAGATCTCGGTCTCGTGGTCAAGGCGCTTTCTGGCCAGAGACGGGTCGCTTTGTCTTTCGACGTCTGATCGCCTCACGATCTTGATCGCAACAACGCCACCTGAGGGAGAGAAGGCACGCCTGATGGTGGAAAAGCCACCTAGGCCGATGACCGGACCTAGGACATAGCCAGCTACCGTTTCGCCTTCATCATCAGGCATCCGAGTTGGCTGAGACGGTATAGGTGGCAAGAACGAGGAGAGGAACATGGCCGCAGGAGAGATGTTCGCTTCTGGTGTCGGTGGGAAAAGATGGGAATCAGGTGAGTTGGACTCTTCCTGTAGGAGCCTTTGGGAGACTTGTTGATCAAGATCCGATGAAGAAAAGTCAGCATCTGGAGGGTCGGGAAGATTGCCTGGATGGTGAACGATGGTGAAGAATGAACCCCATGGATTCCTGACAGTATTCATGGGAGAGGGGGCTCGGGGGGTTGTGAGAACGAGAACTTTGGATGAATGGGGTGAAAGTAGCGTCTGAGTCTGGGAGCAAGCAGTCCTAGTTTTGAGGGCGTTAAATAAAGGAGAGGTCGGAGACGGAGGCACAAGCCAGACGGCCTTAAAAACGAGATGGAAGCGGAAAGCGAGATGTGCGGGGAAAGGAGCAGCAAGGAAGCCTTCTCGTCCAATTTGACCGTGGGAACCATTTGCCGTTTTGTTATCACACGGCGTGCCCTGATGACGTTGAGTCACATCAGACCATAATTAGTGACCGGCGGTGGTCCTCAACGTATCCTGGCCAAGCTTTCTTTACGGACCTGTGATCCACCACTCGAGGCAGAAGATAACAAAGCCAGAATATCTAAGGACCGTATGTACGGCGTAACATGTCTTTGAAAAATGGTAGACATATTGCGCCTCATTTCGAACCAGTTACGCCGAGAACAGCAGGGCCGAACAGGGAAGCACGTTTGTGTCTGCTCGTGATGCGTGGTGATGCGGTTATAGCGAGTCATTTCCAACAAGGGGAGGCAGGGTCCTTGGCATGACCAAAAAAACGTTCCGGAGTCGGCGAACTTGAAGACCTGTCCCGAGAGTCGCTCTCAGGAGAATAACGATCTACCGACGATCTCGAACCCTTTCCGCAGTAACATCTCAACTCAAATGAAACTTGATAGGATTCTCAAACGGGCGGTGTCACAACGCTCTAACTAGGACCTAACAACATCGTTCCACCCTGGTAGCTCCCACGGAACGCCTGAACTCCTTACCCTTGCGCCGTTAGCTTGAAAGCAATACAGACCGACTCTTTGATCCAGACGCAAGGTAAAACGTTTGGCGTTTATGTTTAGCGTTTATAGAACCCCTACTTTATGTAAATTACCAACACTCAGGTGAGTCTCCTTCCACAATGGTCATATCGACTTCAAGTTCCGTCCGGACACACCTGCCACCTATTTACTCCCGACTCACAGTTAATGGTTCTTATTCCCTTGCGCCCAGGCCACGCCCTCGCCTGTGATGCTCTCCGCGACGTTCTCCAGGAGGACGAAAAGAATCGTTGTCTTTTATCCACGTCCACCGGGTCAAGCGTGGTGGGTGTTTGACTTCTTCGACCTTAACATTCCTGACTGGAAAATTCGTCCTGTGGTGCCTCACATCGCCGTCGGCCGACGGCGAATATATTAATCAAGGGATTGACACCGAATCGGAACAACTAGGCCCCCTCCCAGAGGCGGAGATGTTCAACATCTGACCTCATCAAGTCTGGCATCCATGGCAGGAAGTCCGTACTGAGGTATGACCTCACTGTCGACGAGTATATCGAATGACGACAGCCAAGCTGTCGGTTTACTCCCGTCTTCCTTCCATGGTTCGACGTTCAACCCCAATCCGAACGCCATCCAGGATCAAGTGGGATGAATGTCCAACGCATAGACTTGCCGCGTTCAGGTCTCGAAATACCATCCGACCGCGACTAATAATTAACCAGATATCCAATTTTGTCCAAATTCCCCCCTCTGTTTTACAACATTCTACAAAACCCTAAGGCCTCACTGCATCGAAGATTATCGTGATTATCGTGATTATCGTTTGACATCTATCCCGTCGCACGTGACCCCTGAAGCAGGCAGGAATCGTGACAGCCAAAACCAGGCTGACCTCTACACCCCGTTTCTTGCCACCTCGCCGGCAGCTTCCACCTTCCGTATTTTTTCCGGGATGGTACCGTGGCTTTTCCCACTACTCGGATCCACCACGCCTCGTGTAAGGCCGTCAAAATTTTAGTGTATGAGTGAATCGTCGTCGGGATCACGATTCGCCAGCTAATTGCAACTGTAACAGTCCGCGTGGGCTCCCTATGAATCGGTCGAAACTCGTCGCGCATTAGTAACATGGACGGGGACAACAGCAACCGGGTGGGCGGCGTTGATTTGTCTCGGATCACCTCGGGCGACCGTCTGATCACCATGGGCTTGGCCAAGACTTGGCTCACGTCTGGAATCTGCTAATGTGGGATACCGTGAATGATGATGAATCGTACTTGGATGGATCATCGTATTACCATACGCCGAGCAGTTTTGTACCCTCCCGGTGGGCCGAGATGAAGGCGTGTTGTCACGTTGCACAATGCACGCACATACTTCGGTCTCCCGGGTACAATACCTCTGAAATATCATATTCACGATCACCGTTTTTTGAGTCGTTACGTATCCCTGTCATTATAGAACTACAACCCATGCTTACCGGAGTGTTTTTGAATTACATCATACACTCTCAAACACTTCAGAGATATTTGTCTGGATCTGGGCTTGAACCTGAAACCACGGTGATACAGACGCGACATCTATTCTCTGCGCGCGAACAATCTGGCTGTGCCTAGGTCTAGGTCGGTGAAGTGACTGACCCTTTTCATGTTTCGGGACAGGAGGTTAGGAAACACTCCGTAGATCTAGTCCCGTACTGGATCTACCATATCATCCGACTTGTCAAAAAAAATGGTGAGGGTCGTGGTGAATCCGGAACGAGACTCCTCAAGGCCTCAAGGCTGATCAGACCGGGCTTCGATGGGAAACACAAGTGCTCCATTTGGCGTTCTGTGAAATGTTGAACACGGAGTGTGATATCGCCATGATGTATGAGCCTCTCTTCATCGACTATGCAGTGCTTTCATTTCCCTCTGACAGACGTTAGAGGCGGTCACGTTCGCGGCTGCTCGAAAAAAACACCGTTCACCGGCACCCCTTGAATTTCTTTCAATTTCATTTACAAAAAGTCCCACCCCACGAATGCTACTGCTAGCTGCCCAACCTCGAATTGAACGCCATGGATCCCATGCTGACGGCCCGGGAGGAGTCTAGAATGAACCTCGTTCGCTTTAACACCCACATAGCGCGGATCTACAGACCGTCATGGCGACGATCTCGAGGCCAGCGCAGCCGTCTCTGGCGGCGGGTGCGCAGGACGACGCTGACAAGCAGTCAAGATCGAGTAGCGTCACGCGGCCCTTCAAGTTCGCAGTGCCTTCCCATTTAGTACACCTTCAATCTTCGGCCCTCCGTTCGGATTTCGCATCCGGTCAAGATCGAGCAAGCGTCACACTGCATTACAGATCCTGCCTGCTCCACCTCTGTTTGGCGCGCGCGCGCGCGCATCACGTTCTCGACGAGATTGGGGGAGTGTCGGTGACATTCATAAAGCGCAAAATGTTCCCGATGCCAAGCACGTCCATCGGAAATGCTGCGAGTCATCGGCGACGGAGCGGCCGTACTCGCCGTGACAGGTATTTAGAACAGCCAGCTGGGTCCTCGCTTGGAATTGTCGCCGTCAGTAAATAGTGGTCCACGCATAGCACGAGAATTGAATGACTCATTTGGTCAAAACGCGTCGTGATGCTCGTAAGTACTTGAACTTACACGACGGAGACGCAGATAATGCGCCAGGTATAGACTGTTAGAGGACACGATTGTGTGAATAGGAGGATCGAGGGGGAAGTCGAGATGTACAAGACTACTAGAGGAAAAGGGATGGACGGGGTCCACAACATCTTCGAAAAAGGAAAGTTAACGAATGTCAATCTGGTATGTACTAAAACCATGGGCTGTTCTCATCGCCGCGGGCCGAACGTCGACTCGTCAGTCAGGAGGGCGTCAACAAGCGGCCACTTCCCGGTTGCGCCCCACGCGTCCAAACAAAATCTCTCCGACGCCAAGGCCCAGGACGAGAGAAATGATGTAGGCAGCATTGTACGTCCTGTCGCGCGCGCTCGCGTCTTAGCCTCTCGAACACGCTTACGTGAAAAAGCAACCCCAGACTCACATGACAACCAACATGAGCGCATACGCAAACGTCGACTGGATAGCTTGAATGACGCCACGCGGGATGTCCTGCGAGAATATGAACGGAAGGGAGAGCGGCTGCCCGTGCGCAGCAGTGGGCGCACCCGCAGAGGCTTCGCAGGCGTCTAGCTTGAGGCTTGCGCTAGAGGACTCGCCGCCGGACACCATAATCACTCTACGGACTCCAGTCAGAAAAACCGAGCATGCAATACATCAGGGGTCGTGCGAACCTTGCTCTCCAGCGTGCTTCTTGAGTGCGCCGAAAGGCCGCAAGCACGCGTTCCAAGATGGCGAACAGAAACAAGCCGATGCAAGCGCCGGCGATCGTACTGTGAGACGAAGGCCTCCAAGACGAGAAGAGAACAGCATCCGCGTTTCCGAAATGCAACCATGGGATCATGCTCATCGACATCGACATGCTGCTGCTCGTCGCATTGTTCATCGAGCTGGAGCCGCCCATCGAGTTGTCCATTTCGTCTGTTGTTGTTCGTTTCCCTCGCGTTGGGTGGTTTCGAGGGGTTTAAAGGCGCTTCGGTTAGTCGAGGACAGAGAAGTGGCTAACCAGCCGACATAAGCGAGGGAGCGATGCTGTGGCTGCCGATAAGTGTCGAGACAAGACAGCCCATACAGTAACATACCCCCACCGATCCTACAGTACTGTGATCCTCGCTCACCGAGGCCGATAGTCAAATTCGAATGTAGGGCGCTCAACGATTAGGTATAATCCAATTCGGTGAGGTAGACGACTAGACACGTGTACGACTGAAACGTCATGTCAGCCATGATGCATGATGCATGACATGTGACAGACGGGCACCAATTATGGCGGCGTCTTAGTCTTCGCTGCCGTATGGGAGTCAGGTGACGGTGGAGGTGAAACAAAAATTGAAATGGATGTGCTAACAGGCAAGTTGACGATGGTGTCGTCATCAACGATAGTAGAAGACGATGGCCAAAAGGTAGCGTCTCCAGTAGACCGTGAGGAGAACGAAGGGATAATTTCATGGTGAAGATGTTGGCAGCTTGAGTTCTACGCACCCGTTCGTGCATTGCCTCGCATCAAGGACTGCGTACCCCGCGTGTCGTGGTCCTATCATCTAGCGGCTATGCAGTGAATTGATATGAGGATGAGAGGACGATCATGGCGAACATGCCGTCATCATTCTCTGCACCTCGCCCGGCGGGCCTGACACCTCTCCAAGCCGGACGGGTGGATTTCCCCTCCAAGGGGAGGTCCAGGACGAGCTGAGCCTGCGCATGACAAGCATGTAACCAGCCTG
>JBBPOB010001091.1:0-11068 GCA_038091275.1 Tylopilus subfusipes
CACCGACAACACTATCTCGAACCCGCGCACGGTGAGCTCCTCGTCGGCGACGCGGATCTCGAGCTCGACGCGCGCGTCTTCGGCGTAGTCGTCGATCCGCATGAGCGCCGTCGCGAGGTGTTGCCGGAGTTGCGTTTGGGTGGGTGGGGAGGGTGAAGAGGAGGCGAGGGTGCGTTTGAGGTCTTTGAGCGCGAGGGAGCAGTCGCGAAAGGCACGTTGGAGGGCGTCATAGCGATGTCTCGTTTCCCCAAGCTCAGAGAGCAGTGTAGCAGGGTCGTCTGTTGGAGGTGTGTCCGGTGCGATATGAGACGTCGCTGGCATCGGTGTGGATATCGATGTCGAGGGCATACTTGTACTATCCTCGGTGAAAACTTGCACATTCATTGGGGCAACATCTGTTGTGGGTAGCTGTCCTGAGGGCTGGATAGTCTCTCGAAGGTCTGGCGTAGACACTGCTGGCGAGTGGGGCTGTACAGCTTTGGGCTGCTCCTCAGAGGGAACTTGTACATCCGAGACGGAGATATCGCTCGGAAATATATCCACGTCTATAGTAGGAGACTCTCTTGTGTAGGTGGGTTGAAGATTTAGCATAGACATTGCTGGCGGATGAGACTGTACAGCCTTGGGCTCCTCCTTGACGAGGAGCGTGGCCGAGGTCGAAGCACTGTCTTGTATGGACGTTGAAGGGATATCCTGTGCGACCAAATGTTCTGTTATTTCGGCAACTGGAGGGGCGACCAGTGCAGACATTACGAAAGGATCATCGATGGCTTCATCTGGGGCGCCGACCATCGACACAGGCGAGTCCGCAACCTGGGGCTGAGGCAACTCTGCAGGTCCTGCCTCCGGGTCGTGCTCCGGCTTTGCATTGCCGTTTGGCATGAGCAGCAGTTGGTCTGCTCGCGATGGAGTATGTTCGGGCTGTACACGGTCCTCGGTCCCATCCAGGTGCTCATTCGGGAACAAGAGCGCGCTCTTTCGAACGGCTTCTATGCGTTTCTGCACCTCGTCCTGTAATTCGCTCCTCAGCGCGTCTACAGACGTCCTTGCCAGTGCTATTCTCGCCATCGAGCCCGACACACACGTTCCATCGGAAAAGTGCACGTCATCGTCTAAAGTGGACAAAATGGACTCTGCGTCACTGACCACGCGATAGAACGCGTCTTGGACGGCGTCCTGCGGGGCGGGTTGTTGGGCCGCATTGTAACATCGTGCATACAGCTCTCTCGCTCTCCTGGCCCAGCGTCGCATGAATTCTGCGACGCCTTCTTCTCGCGAAAGCAGAGCGAGTCGCAGGGCAACTTCTCTCCGTCTTCCGTACGATTCGCGCGCGAGGTCTTCGCATAGTTCGTCAAGGGCGTCTTGGAGACGTATGGTGCGTGTACGCTCGGACGCAAGTTGGGATTCCGCGATGGACAGTTGGAGTTCTAGCGTGGCGATCGTTGATGCGTGTCGCGTTTTGAGCGTCGTGATCTGCTGTTGCAAGGCATTGGTAGAAGCTTGTGAGAATTTCCTAGCAGGATGGGTGAGCAGACACAACTAGATGGATGGTAGGCACGAACATGTAGCGAGCGACCATCTTGGCTGCGGTCTGGTCTTCGAGGTTGAGTTTGTCGAGTTCTGTTTTGGTTTGGGAGAGTAAGGTGCGGTCGTGGGAGGTAGCCGTGCGTTCTGCGTCCAAGGTCATCTGGAGATCTGATACTTTGGCGTTGAGTTCTGCGATGGTGGCGTGAAGATTTTCTGACGCTGTGGAGAAGGCAGTCAGCATTCTGTGCAGATTGAACTTGCTGTCTTGGAGGGTATCGACGAGGGTGGTAGTGGAATCGGATCCGGCAGAAGTAGAAGGGGTATGATGGGTCGGCTTGCGGCCCTCGAGGTTCCGGACGAGGTCTGCGTACTCTTGCACGACGCGGTCGACCATCTTGCGCTCTTCTTCTGAAGCACGGACCTTGAGTTCTAGTTCGCGTTCGCGTGCTTTGGATGCTTCTTCACGAGCGCGCATGCGGGCAGCGAGTTCGTACGCGCCGTCTTCTGCGAGTCTCGCTTTGTTGAGCTCGCTGCGTGCGTGTACCAGCTCTGACGTGCGTTCGAGGAGGGTGTTCTCTGTGAGGGTGATCTTGTCGGAGACGCGTCGAAGTGCGAGGGAGAGTTCCTGCACCTGCGTTACGGCGGGGTGCTGTTGTACGTCTGGGTGTGCGCGGAGGACGTCGATCTCGTGTGCGAGACGTGCGTTCTCCTGTTCGAGGGCTGCGGCGTGTTCGTGTACGCGCGACCACTCGAGCGAGTGACGCTGCAGCTTGATGGCGGCTGCGTGAGCCTCATGCTAGATTGAATATTGGCGAGTGAGTGTGGTCTAAGTCGGACGAGACTCGCCTGGAAACGCGCTGCTGTCTCGCGGAGACTGTCGAGCTCGACGAGGAGCGGGTGGTCGTCGTCGTCGTCCATGGCGAGCACCGATTAGGCAAGTGGTATGCTAAGGTTAGGGTTACACCAAACAAGAGCAAACACGAGGTGAACGGGGCCTCGACCCGCGCATGAAAAGAAAAAAAAATTGATTGCTCGTGTGCTCGGCTGGTTGTCGTCCTCGCCGTCGTCCACGTCGACCAACGCCCTTTGCTCGTCGTACAGCACCAGCGACAATGGCAGCACAACAGCCCTCCTACGCCCACCCCGGTGCATCCTCCTACTACCCCCCACCACCACACTTTCCCTACCCCGGTCCGTACCAGTTCCAATACCCCATCCCGCCCATCAACGGCCATCCCCATCCCCCGTCGTCACCGCGCGTCAACCCCCAGGGCCGTGGCTACCCTCCATCGCGTGCAGGGACAAGCTACCAGAACTACCAGCACCACCCACAGTCACATCATCACCACTATTCCTACACGCAACACTCGCCTCACTCGCCCGGTCCATATCCGCCACCGCCACCTCAGCATCCCCACCCGCACGGCAAGTACCACCCTTCCCCGGTCAGCTACCCCCTCCACCCCTCCAGCCCCTATCACTCCGCCTGGCAGCCCCAGCAGCCCTTGTCCCCGCTCCCGAAACAGCTCTCCATGCTGCCCCCGCTGTCCCCCCATCCTGCCGACATCCATCCTTACTCCGACCACACACCCACGCCCGAATCAGATCCGGCCGAAGTCCCAGCCAATCACTCTCACTCGTCTCCGTCCCCAACCCGCCCTTCCCACGCACCTTCTTTCTCCGCTCCCTCCTCCCCCACGTCGTCTGCGTCCCCAAAGACGATGCCGGGCGCGAACACCGAGTACGTCATCTGGTCACACCGTCCATCAAATCCTTCCATCGCCCCCGGCATCATCATCTCCCCGCGTGCGCGTCCCCCAGATGACGTCGTCCGGAAAGCACTTGCCCTTCCCTCTCCTCCTCCATCCCCGCCCCCCACAGAGGTCATCCCAGACCACGCCCTGACACCCACTCCAATAGACGCTCCTTCTTCTGCCAACACCGAAACGACCCCTGCAACCTCCACCGCACCAGATACCTCCGTCCCTACCTCTCCGGTATCCACCAACACTTCTCTCTCCGCCGCTGACTCGTCTGGAAAAACAAAACTAGAGGAGGAGCCCCCACAACCCGACCGTGTTGCCACGCCTCAGCCAGACATTGCTGCAGAATCGGTCCCTGCCCCTACCGAACAACCGGTCGAACAACCCATCCAAGAACCTCCAGCCGCCCCGGAACCAGCCCAACCAGCCGCTCCAAAGCCGTCGTGGGCATCACTCCTCCGGAAAGACACAGCGTCTCCCTTAAAACCCAACTCCCTCCCGACCTCTTCCGTCGTCGGTTTCTCCATCCCTGCATCCGCCCTCTCTGCCTCCGCTGTTCCACCCATTTCCCCAAGCAAAAAACCCGAGCTGCTGTCGCTCCTTACGTCTGGCCCATCCAGCCAGCCTGCCCTGAAAATCCATCCTCGCGGTCTCGTCAACACTGGCAACATGTGTTTTGCGAATGCAGTCCTTCAGGTCCTCCTCTACTGCCCGCCCTTTTGGCGGTTGTTTCACGACCTGGACAAGTTCCTCGATACACCTGCCGATGGTGACGTGTCCAACAGCAAAACGCCCCTCCTCGCTGCGACGGTCAGGTTCCACAAGGAGTTTATCCCCAAGACCAAACCAGTCCCAGAGGGCAAGGGCAAAGCTGTCGATCGTACAAACATGGGCTATATGGACGAGGAAGACCACTTGATGCAGTCTTTCATTCCCTCCTACGTCTACGACGCGCTGAAAGAAAAGAAACGGTTCGATCACATGCGGGTAAGTCGACATCATCGACGCCGCTCGTGTCCCTTGACCCCATTTCTCTCAGGGCGGTCACCAAGAAGACGCAGAGGAATTCTTGGGCTTCTACTTGGACACGTTGGAAGAGGAGCTCCTATCGATTTCTTCCTCGCTCGCTTCCAAAGCAGAAGCTGGTCAATCGCATGCCGAGACACAAAACGGGCATGCGGGGCCGGAGGATGGACCGTGGCTCGAGGTCGGCAAGCGTAACCGCATGGCTGTCACGCGGATGGTAGGTCGTTTGCAACGAGGCAGATTACTCTTGTATGAGACGAAAATAATTCCACTTACAGCCCAAGTCGACCGAGTCACCAATCACCCGCATGTTTGGCGGGAAATTCCGGTCGACGCTACGCGTGCCTCACCAGAAAGACTCGGTCCTGGTCGAAGACTGGCGTTCGCTGCGATTAGACATTCAGGTTGGTTGACCTAGTTTGGGAGCGCGTGCACGGATTCATCTCTTTTTCTCGCAGCGCGAACAAATCCACACGATTAGAGATGCGCTCGCATACATTTCCTCGCCGCAATCTGTCCAAGTCACATCGGTCGCTCGGCCTGGCGCGATTCTGGATGCGACGCAGACGGTACACATCGACACACTCCCCCCGATTCTCGTCCTACACCTCAAACGGTTCTTGTACGACGCAAGTGCAGGCGGCGTAGCCAAAGTCAGCAAGCAGGTCTCGTTTGCACCCGAGTTGGATGTTCCTAGTGGTAGGTTTTTCCGAACGTTTAGCTTTCGTGTTGTAACACATTTCGCATTAGACGTGATGGCTCCCGGGAAGAAACTCCACGGAACGCGGTATAAGCTCTTTGGCGGTAAGCACGCCCCAGTGTCGGTACATCAGTCTGACATATCCACGCAGTGTTGTACCACCATGGACTGTCCGCTTCCGGAGGGCACTACACCCTCGACGTGCTGCATCCCAACATCGATAACGTGGTGGGTACGGGACCGACGGTGAAGCCTCGTGAGGGATGGATACGGATAGACGACGAGCTCGTGTCGGACATGAGACCCGAGGATGTGTTTGAGACGCCGGAGCGGGACGACCGATGTGCGTATCTCTTGTTTTACCGACGTCTCGGGTCGGGCATGCGGAGTTGAGGCGGCGTGGGTTGTGGAGAGCGAGGGTAGAGCATGCAGATGGACGGCTTGTCTCTTTACGGACGTAGGTCTTTTTCGTGTGCGTACACACGCTCGTTCGTTGGCTAGCTCGTTCGTATGTTTTCATTTTTTCTGCTATCCATTCCTTTAAGGAGTTTTCTGGATCGCGTCCGATGCTTGAGCTGAACTGCAGGGTCAGCGCCACGGTTAGCGGTCGGTTTTTTTCATGGGACGTTTCAACAGCGCGAGATCTGCAAGATCCTACTTCCCATGCACTAAGATCTGGGTCTTGGCTTGATATCGCGCACGTAGCATTGTAAGGTCGACTCTTTGGAATTATCCATTTTGACTGATAACCTAAATAATAAAATGAGGTCAAATATTGCCCTACATTGACGACTCTGCCGACTCTGCCGAGCGTCGGGATACGAACCTTGTGGACAAGTTGTGCCAGCCGCTGCTGAGGGTTTGAGGGCCCAATTTTAGGTAGTATGCTGAGCTTGAATTTTCACGTGATATACTAATAAACACAAACGTGTGATGCGTCCTCATACCCTCCAGCACAAGGATGGGTTAGCCTAGGTTTCTGACTCGTTTCCGGCTGATGCAGAAAGGAATGGTACGTTTTCGTTCTCCATTTGGCTTGACAGATGCTAACATTTGAGAGCTGTATAAAAGCGTTCAAGCAGTAACCGCATAAAGTGTCTTTGCAGATGTGGGGGACCACCCTCGTATATGTAAAAGAGAAGGAGCCAGCCCTCTTGGCGCTTCGGCAAACAGCTTTTCGATACTCAGCGCTCAGCTCTCGCAAAACACATTCAACTGCTAAACATGTTCTCCCGCCTTGCTACCCTCCTTGCCATCGCTGCCTTCGTTGCAGTCGCCTCCGCTGCGCCATCATGCGGCACTGGGGCCAACTATTGCTGCAACAGTTCGTTTTCCGTGAGATATCTTCTTCCTTTCCTTCCTCGGGGGCGATTCGTGAACCCATTTGCTGGTAGGGGGCCGTCACGGCCACCGGCACCCTTGGCGGCGTGCTCACCCTGAAAGTTAAATCATCCACTACAATTACATGCAACCCCATCACTGTCATCGGCGTGGGTGGCAACTCCTGCACCGGGCAGAGTGCTTGCTGCCAGAACGACAAGACCGTGAGTTTATGCCATGCATTAGTTCAGCTGATGGCATGATAACGCTCTTTTCTCGCTCCACGTAGAGTGGGACGGTCGTTGTCAAGTGCTCCCCCATCAATATCACCGCGTGAATTTGACAATGAACAACCCCCCCCTCCACATTCTTGCGCCTTTCTTTTATTGTTACATATCGGTCTCAGTCGCAAGTCGTTGGAGTGGGCCAATTTGGACAGCTAGCTTTGATACTTGTTTGTAAGAAATCATGTATGTATGTGTCCTGAATGCTGTAGTGAAATCAGTTTATCGGTCTGAGCAAGTAAGCAAGCAATTTATGTGATAGCTTGAATTTCCAGATGGATTGCAATGCAACGTCTTCACATGGCACCCGTCGCTCAGTCTGTGTTTCGCGAGACTCGTCGTTCGACGTTCAAATGTTCAGTGCTCAAGTCCAAGCGGATGAGTGATCCATGGCACTCATACAGCATCACGCTGTGGACGATCCTGCAACAAGTTGAAGTCGAGCTCGCAGCTATCATGCTCGAGATCTCATTCTCGTCGACGTTCGCGCTCTAATGGGTGCCTGCCTGAAGTCGTTCCTGATTTACAACAGGTCTTGACGTCCAACCTCGGGATCTCCTTCAGTGCGAGTGTGTCCGTCACGGTTGGCACGAGTTTTGAGTAGCCTGGATGGTGCCCCGGCCCCCGGTAGTACACGACAGATGCGCTCGTCTCTTAGCCTCTTGATAGCCATGTGGTAGGTGCGTGCCAACAAGTCGGAGAAGGTCCAGGTTGCGCCGGCACAGGTACCGGTGGAGAATATGCTTTTGCCTTGATGGGGGTGGCTTGTACTTAGAAGTTACACCAAAGAAAGTCATTTGTGCAGTCTCATCCAGGTCACCGTCAAACGTGTAATAAATGTCCAAAAGAGCTCGTGCGACAAACCGACGTACAATAAAGACGAGCGACAAGACATGGCATCCACCAACTGACCACGACCGACGTCTGGATATCCCTCTGTCCAACGACCAAATCGAGACACGAGGGATGCCACACGTCGATCATGGGCACTTGGTCAAAGACAGGTCTTCCGGGCTGCTTGAGTGCTAGTCGTTGCCCTTCCAACATGCTATATCTCTCTTCTCCCTCGGGATTACCAAGGCAATGTCTGGCTCAAGCCCTTTACTTGCGCCACAGCTCCAATCCCCAAATCCTCAGACAGCACGTGACGGCGGGTTGCCGTCATTCGTAGGACTCTCGTCAAGTAGGCCATGTGAGATATGACGGACGCGCATCAGTTCAACAGCCATCACTCGACTCATTCACGCCTTCTGCATCATGTAACAAGGGAGAATGTGACTGCTTGATGTTACGAGGCCCTAGTGCACCATGGACGAAGCGAATCCAAAAAACCCGTTGCACGCCTTCTCGTCAGCGCACAGGCCAAATCCAAACATGGCACACTCACCACGGCAACCAGTCCTGTCACAATACCGCACTCGCACACGACTTACACCCTCCTCCTGCGTACGGGGATGTACACGACACTTGTTGATCCAGAGGCCCCTAAAGGCTGCAGAAGACAACGGCCGTCGACACCCCACGATGCCATACTAAATTGATGCCGACTCACTGGATACAAGGTGCAAGCAAGAGGATAGACGATGGGTTCCCGTGACATGTCCGGGATAATAGGACAAGGTGAGGATCCTGAGAAACTCATCAGCCAATATATCCAGTTAGATCCACCGTCACATTGGTGCTCGTCAATGCGCGCGCGCGCCACGACATCAACTTACCAATGGAACCAACGAGGTTGAGAATGTCGGCGTAGATTGAATTTCTGAAAGCCACGGAACGCCGGGCTAGAAAAGAAATTCAGCGGCGTTAGCAAGGCCACGGCTGAGATGTAGATGCCTGAAGTCTTGTATTGACCCCTAGCCCAACATCCATATCGAAGCAGGGCTCGAACGCCCGAGGGTGACACAGCTGGGACGGCCCCCATGCAGGAACGGATATCGGCGTAAACGAGGTAAAGTAAAGGGCGGGAAATTCAAGGAGGGAGAGCGATGAGCGTTGACGCGGAGGGTATGGATGATGCGTACTCCATCGATCCCCGCGTCCATTTTATATGTCCCTAGCTGGAATCCCCGAGTGCATGATTGGCATCCGAAGAGTCCCCGCGATCAGGTTGGAATGTTGTCGGCTAGATGGATGGCAACCATGTTTGCCTGATATTTTGACCGGCGACATCGGGTTGGCATTCTGCAGTAGTTGACCTGTAGCGTTTCAATTTCACCGCCGAGCAAACCTATTTTCCCGGTGATGAGTATATGCCTTCCAGGAGTTTGTACGGTTTTGAGGATCAGCTGAATCTAGCCAGCGCGATTTTTCCGTAGAGGTGAGTCGCAAGGATGCAAGCCAACTCCGCATCGCAGTCCTTGCCTTGTCAATGCTCTTCGCAAAGTGACGGATGTTAGAACTGTCTCCTTGGAGTTGCCTTGGAGTCGCTCTTTCAAGTTTCGAGTGACCTCACCAGCCATGTCGTTCGGGAAGGTCATGATCCGGTCGCGTCTGGGGGATTCGCGTACTCGGCCCCCGGCTGCCACCAGGTGACGCCGCGGTGACCGGTTCCCATGGCTCGGTTCGACCCGGGAATACACGGACCTGGCGAGAACGCCCACCGATGCCCCGTGACAAGCGCATCGTTTAGTCGTGTCGGCGTTATCCTCGACTGCATGCATGACTTGCGCTTCGCGCGCGTAGTAAGGGCACCTTGCCGCTCAGAACCTGTCCATCATGTTGTATTTTAAATGTATACCTTAGACGCTGCGGTTTGGACTGGCGGGGGACATCACGAACATGCAGCATGATGCTGCCAAACGAGTACACGTCACTTTGGGTCGTGGGCAACACATGCGGCGTCTCTTCTCCAAGCTCGTTTTCAGGTGCCATCCACCGTATGATGCCCCATTCGTGAAACGACGTGGCGAACGCCGGTCCCCAAGTTCTGTCAATAGCGTCGATAATCCAAGGTCGGCGATACAAGTGGTGCCGGTTTCACGAACGAGGATGCTTGGCTGAATGAACAGCGTCTCAGATGAGCAGCTGATTGAGGCTCGGAACGTACACCGGATAGGTCGCCGTGCACGACAGAACGCGGATACACTGTCAGGGACGTCGTCTCAGACTGGGAGTGGAAGGGGTATACCAGATGTAGCGCACTCACAGGGCTGTAGGCCAGAAGCAACGTCGTCCAGCTGATAGGACCAGTGTCAGGCCCCTTTCCAGAGCGAGGTCCACGCCACACATACCAGACAAAGGATCTCCGTCGCCGCGAAACAACTGTATGACCACGGCCCAGGTAAGACGTCAAGGTACTATTTCTGTCCAGGGACACACCATGGCAGGATACCGACCAAATCCCAGGCTGGCCCTCTGCATTCCCGACAGCCAGTTCAGAAACAGTTACGGTTTCTATATCAGGTATGGCTCAGTTTGTGATGCCCATTTAGGGTATATTATTTCCTTACATGCCAATCAGAGTCCTTGTTAGGCCTCGCTTAGGCTCTCGAAAGCCTTTGAAAACACAACGTAACAGCTGCTCTTTGCAGATGGGCCGCTGGCATGATCGTCCCTAGACCTAGATAGGGTATATGTAGGACTTGAGTAATTCGGATGTTCGCGACGCGTTCCTCGTGCCATCATTGCCAAGTCCAGATTGGCAGGTCCGCTTTGTCCCCGAAGCTGTCTTAGTATCGACAAGCTCTTCGACGTGCGTACTAACCCTCGGCGACGTAACTGTGCTGTTGTCGCTCAAGTCCGTGTGTGGTCCCCTTGCCTGTGCTCGAAAGAGTGAGCACTGTGACAACACGACACCCTTTTTCTGGGGCATTCGTTGACTTCCAACTTCACGATGTGGCGAACGCCGAACATAATGAGATGGTTGTGCAATTCAATCTTCTTATCCCCACACCTGAACCCATAATGCCCGCTTTCTGTCCGACGTTACCTCTTATCTGCCACCAGACAGTCGCACAGCGATCCCACCTTGCACCACCATCCATTGCTACATACCCCGACGGCTTCGAGGTGGTTTAGACTCCAGGACTACTGGGAAAGCGCGACGCGATTCGTAGCGACGACCCCTCGCAGCGCCTCAAACTTGACGTCGGCTATCGTCACTTCGACCATCCAGTCTGTTACGTGGCTCCCGTCTCATCCGAGTCTACCCTCAGTCGTGTCCCAAGATCAATTGACAGTTCTTGGCCGACTCTATTGTGAAACCTAACCAACGCCACGACATTCTTGGCTGCCATCGTCGCTCCAACGGGGGCGTTCTCTACTTTCAAGTTGTGCCTGGACCATGTTTGCCACCCAATGGTCAAACGTCAAGCGACAACAAACTTAACGTCACTCTGCAACCCGCGTGTAGCCAGTGCATTGTTCTACGAGTGGTGTTGGTGAAGATTTATCGCCCTGGAATTGAAACGTGTTGCTGACGTGCTACAATAGTGGAAATCTCAGGC
>JBBPOB010001092.1:0-11059 GCA_038091275.1 Tylopilus subfusipes
ACTGGAGTGTACAAGGAGTAGACTAGGAGTTTATATACTTCGGAGGTGCATAGGATTAGTAACGGAGTTCATAGGTATTGGTAAGGAGTTCGGAACGGGAGGAGAGTAAACTGGAGCTATGCTCCTAAGCGAGCACCGGCTCGGGTGAAAGTACAGAGCGGTAACTAATGCGAAAGTAGAACAAAGAGATGTTGTAACAAGAATGAAGGGAAAAGCATACGAGGTATAAGTTCGGAGTGGAAATGGTACCGGAGTACTGGAAGTGGACTTGGTAAATTCCGGGATGTGACAGTATCCCCCTCTTAGGCCTGAACCCTTGAAGGCCTTAAGTGAGGAATGACACAGAGTGTGTGATTCCATTGGAGTCCGAACATGTCCTGAGGCCTATAAAGTCCGCCGTATGTGATCCGTTGCTTCTTCATCTCAAACCACCATGTCCGACCTCACAAACATCAAGCAGTGGCCCGACAAGGACCTGGCGGAGCACCCTGACGATGACGACATTCTTGGCGAGGCCAAGTACAACAAATGACTGTGGCGAGCGAAGGAGCGCAAGGCAGAAGAGGAGCGGAAGAAGGCGGAGGAGGAAGCGAAGCACAAGGCGGCTGAGGAGGCCAAGCGCAGGGCAATGAAGGAGGCGGAGGCTCAGAGGAAGGTGGCATTGGAGGAGGCTCGCAAGCGCAATGAGGCCGAGGAGGCGGTGAAGAGGAGGGTGAGTGCCGACTTGTCTCGTTCTGTTGCCTTGCTGATGAGTGATAGGCGGCGACGGTCCAAGTGGAGCAGGGCTCCATTCTGAGCAAGGCGCAAGGCAAGTGCAAAGAGCTGCCAGAGTGTGTCAAGTGCACGGAGCACCACCTGGAGTGCGTGCTCGGCCCAGGGAAGTCAACGTCGTGCACCGAGTGCTGACGGGTTAAGGGCAAGTGCGTGTGACCCAGGGTGGAGGGGACAGAGGACGCGGAGAAGGAGAAGGAGAAGAAACGCCGGAGGAAGTGCGAGGAGGAGGAGTCTCCACAGGGGAAGACAAAGAAGAAGGCCTGTACCGAACCGGAGTTCGTACAGGGGTCAAGCGGGGCGAGGGGCGACACAGGAACTCTGGTTGATTACAACACGGAGTTCCTGAGGATGATGTGAGGGGTAATCAACCGCCTCGATCACCAGAACCAGCTACTAGGGCAGCTGGTTGACCTAAAGGCCATGGAAGTTTACCGCGACGAGTTGCCAGAGCTGGAGGAGGAGTGGGATGAGAGCATGGTGATCGATGGGTCGGAGTTGATGGATTTGACGAAGGAGTCGGAGGAGGCAGAGGGGACCGGAGAAGAGGAGGAAGAGGAGTAGATAGTTTCTAGGACTTTGTTTTTTCTTCGTATGAATGCAGTTTTGTTTTGTTATTGAGCAGAGTGAGGTCTGGACTTATCTGGATAGCGGAGATGGAAGTTCTGGACGAGCTCCAAGGCGTGATCTAGTTTGGTAGCTAACAACCAAGAGGTCTCATCATCAGTACCTTCGTATCTGGACCATCGCACCAAGTACAACAGTTTGCAACTTCTTCTTCGTCGATCTATCTTAGAGTCGAGGATCTTGGAGATCTCAAACTCCGGTTCTCCATCTACTTTGATCGGAGGTGGCGGAGGTTGTATCCTATTCGGAATAGTGTTGGGTATGGAGGGTTCCAACTGCGAAACGTGGAAGACGGGGTGTACGGATTTCATAGAGTCAGGCAGATGGAGTGTGAAGGAGTGAGTACCGGCCTGAGTGACTATCGTATACGGTCCTAAGTTCTTCTTGGAGAGCTTCTTGGAAGGTCTGGTGGACCTGAAGTACTTAGCTTTGATGAAAACCTGTTCTCTGACTTTGAAGTCTGGAGCCAGAGTTCGTTTAGTGTCTGTGGGACCTTGATATCGCTGTTGCGCATGGGCCATCTCCTCACGGAGGAACTGGTGGAGGGAGTCGAGGTCAACGGAGTAGTCTCTAGCTCAAGCAGAGGTTAGATCGCGTTCAGGGTATACGGTAATGTTAGGATGATAACCCTTATTAGTGAAGAACGGTGACACTCCGGTGGTAGTGTTTGGAGCGTTATTGTAAGCAAACTCTGCGAGGGGCAGGAGTTCGGACCAGTTGTCTTGCTGGTAGTTACAATACATGCGTAGATATTGCTCAAGAGTTTGGTTCATTCGCTCGGTTTGGCCATCGCCTTCCGGATGATAACCAGAGGTGAAATGGAGACAGATGTCGAGGGCCTTTCCTAACGAGTGGAAGAAGTGAGAGATGAATTCCAAACCTCTATCGAAGGTGATATGGGATGGAACTCCATGTTTAGAAAACACATGGAGGAGGAAGAGCTTTGCGAGCTCCGGAGAGGTGATTGTGTCATAGGTCAGAATGAAGATGCATTGTTTGGACAGTCGATCTACAACCACTAGTATTGCTGTAAATCCAGAGGACGGAGGGAGCTGTTCTATAAAGTCCATGAAGATGGAGTTCCAGGGTTTCTTGGGGATAGGGAGTTGTTTTAGGAGTCTGTATGGTTTGTGTCTAGGAACCTTCGCGCGGGCGCAGGATGTACAGGAGGAGATGTATTCTTTGACAAACGTCCTGATTCCTGGCCAAGTATATTCGCGGTGAATGAGTTCCAATGTCTGATTCTGGCTGAAATGTCCGGAGAGAGGGTGGTCGTGTTTGTACTGGAGAACTCAGAGTCGAAGGTCGTTGGAGTCCGGTACATAGATGCGGTTGTCTAGACGGAGGAAACCGTCAGCATCAGTAGACCATCTAGATTCCAGGGACTTGGAGGTGGACATGTGGATAGTGGCCAGAGAGTCGGAGGGAAGGGCGGAGAGGATGTCCTTGTGGAGAGTCTTGGCATCGAAGAGTGTGCTAGCTCAGAGTACTGGAGCTGCAAGGTAAGTAGCTTGGAGGGACGATGTGAGCTATTCTTGGGTAAAAATGGGTTGGAGGTTATGCAGATTGATGCGAGCATAGTCCTTATCCCCCTCTTTGGGATAGACATTCTAGCGTCTAGTCAAGGCATCCGGCTTCTCGCCGAGCTTCCCAGGGTGGAAGCGGACCACTAGGTGAAATTGGCAGAGGAACTCTGACCAACGGACTTGCTGTCAGGTCAGGAGTTTTGTGGTAGTGAAATACTCCAGGTTTTTATGATCCGTAATAACGTCGATCAGTGTTGTGGAGCCTTCAAGGTAATGTCACCAGCTCCGGAAAGCTTCGTGGATGGTGAGTAACTCCTTATCATGTGTGTCATAGTTGAGCTCCGGAGCTGCTAAGGTCCAAGAGTAGAAAGCAATGGGGCGGATTTCGTCATCTGGGCAACGAAGGGAGAGAATGCCGGCGATGGCGTAGTCGGAGGCATTGGTTTCTATGATCATTGGAGCGTCCAGAATCCAATGGGTGAGGATAGGAGCTGTGGTAAAGGCTTCCTTGAGCTTGCGGAAGGCGGAGCAATAGGACTCATCGAAGTTCCAAGAAGTAAGTTTGTGGGTGAGTCGGGTTAAAGGAGTGACTATATTGGAGTAGTTATCTATAAAACAATGGTAGAAATTTGTGAATCCTAAAAAGGACTGGACGTCCTTGACTTTACGAGGCTCGGGCCAATCCTGAATGGCTTTAACTTTTTCCGAGGACATGGTAAGTCTGGACGGAGAGAGCTGGTATCCAAGGTACTCGGTGGAGTCAGTATGGAATTCACATTTTTCTGGTTTGGCGTAAAGTCCGTGTTTGTAGAGTCTTTGGAGGACCTCTCGGATGTGCTCCTTGTGGGAGGCTTTGTCCGTGGAGTAGATGAGGATGTCGTCCAAATAGACTATTATGCAAACATCTAATAAATCAGCAAAGATGGTGTTGACAAACCACTGGAATGCCGCGGGAGCATTCATTAGACTGAATGGCATAACGAGCCATTTATAGGAGCCATAGCACGTCCGGAAAGACGTTTTCCACTCATCTCCGTCGGCGATGCAGACTAGGTGGTACGCATGCTGGAGATCGAGCTTGGTATATATTTTGGCACGGCTAGGGGCGTCTAGTAGGTCAGAAATGCGTGGAAGGGGGTAGCAGTCTTTCTTCGTGATTTTGTTGAGTCCTTGAAAGTCGACACAAAGGCAGAGTGAACCGTCCTTCTTGCGGACAAAGAGGACTGGAGCAGCATGAGCGGAGGAGGAGGGATGGATGAATCCGTTGGCGAGGTGCTCGTCGAGGAATGTCTGGAGGGACTCAAGCTCAAAGATGGAGAGGGAGTAGGTAGTGCCTAAAGGAGGTGAAGTTCCTTCTTCCAGATCGATCTTCAGATCGTGCTCGTGATGAGGAGCAAGCTGGGATGCCTTGCTCTTGCTGAACACATGTGCAAAATTGTGGTATTCTGGAGGGATTCTGGAGAGGTTGACGGGTTCGGAAATGGTAGAGGAGGAATGGAGATCACTCTCCTGGGGGCGGAGCTGTAGACTGAATTGTACGGAGCCCTGGAGGCGACATGCCAATGCGAAAGCAGGGGCACTGATGATTGCAATCGGGGGAGCCTTATGGTCAGAGAAACGCGGTGAATCGGATGGTGTAGGGTCAACTGGAGGTGGAGAGACCTTGGGCTGCGGAGATGAGCTCGGAGTTGTTGGCATGGCTTGTTCAGGTGAGCAGAATGAGATACTGCTCAAGGCCCAGTCAATCAACAGATTGAAGCGGGTGAGCCAGTTGTGTCCTAAAACAAGGGAACAGGAGCCATCCAGCAGAGTGACATAAAATGTCGTTGGAGTGATATCACCGGTTTGGAAACGGACAGAGAGGTCAATAGCTTGAGTGATGGTGGAATTCATAGTTCCATCAAAGAGCCAGAGTTGGAGCGGAGGAACGGAGTAGGTTGAAAGATTGTTTTTATTAACGAAGGCGGTATCTATGAAACAATCGGAGGAGCCAGAGTCTACAAGCGTGGAGAACAAAGGGATGTCATACAAGATTACAGGGAATTCATGTCTAGCAACTGGGCATGATAGCAAGTAGTAAGTGAAGATTCACTTGGGCACAGAAATAACTGACAAGTACCCACAACCTATAGAATATCATTTCAGAAGATCACGATACACATGGGAGTGTTTTTGTACCACTTATACTAGGGAGTGACAAGACAATGGTGTCCATTGGCACCGGAAACAATGAATATTACCCTTTGTACCTCTCAACCGATCGGCAGTTAGTGTGCCTAAGTGTGCTATGGATCAGAAGCCCTGTGCTTACTGATCAGAAGTAAAAGGTAAGGGGTGAGATAAGGCAGATGTGGAGTGGTGTGTTAGGTCTGCCACAGTATCAGTAATGACAGTCTTGTTCAAGTGAAACGACCAGACTCACTGAAGAGCTGATAGTCTTGCTTGGCACAAGCAGGGTGAGGAATCAGTGGACAGTGAACAGTGGGAAATCTCCAAGTGAACAAGACTGGGGAGTCCAGTCATTCACCTGGGCCTTTATATACTATTCTAAGGTTTGTACATGTGGATGGTAGATCTATGATATCCTGTGTCTAGTTTACCATGAGGAATACATGTATGTACAGCCCAGATAACTGGATCATACCCTAGAGGACGAAGGGGAGTCATGATGAGTCAGAATGTACATGAGAAGGAGCATGAGGACAAGATAGGGGCATGAGGCAGAGATAGTGCATGGAGATGAAATACATAAGGTGCCCATGAGGTAGATAAGGAAGTGACTATCTATGACTCATCCTGAGTCAATCTGACTAGTGTGTCAGCAAGGATATCAGCAAGGATTAGTGCTGACAAGGTTGAAAGTTCAAATCTCTTAATGGGCAAATATTTAAGAAGCATAGTAAAGTGTACAAAATGTGTAGTAACTACTAAGGATTAGGAGGAAATATAACAGTCAAGGTCTACTGAAGGTATTTCAAACAATCTGTCTCTGCCAGCAAATTTCTGACTCAGTGGAAATATAAAGGCCCAAAATGGGTGAAGAGGACTGTGAAAGGCAAAGGCAGAGCAGAAAAATGTGAGTCCATATGCCAAATTGACTGCATACCATCTGAAACCTATACCACACAGCAAATACAACTGCCCTTGACCCAAGCCTGATGTTTACCAAGTATACCACAGGATCCGCTCTCTTCTAAGTATTATTGACCACATATTATAGATTACCCATGTCCAAAAAGCGATCTGGCAATGCAGCCAGACATTCCAGCAGTGTTGATATGGGGCTGTTCCACCTCCAGTTTCCCTCTGAACCCCCTGATAATGCCAAAATGGAAGATGCCTCAGAGCAGACGTCTGAGAACAGTTCCCTTTGGGGTCCACCACCACACCCTACATCCCACAATCACCTTGAAAGTTCTATAATGACAGACTGGCTCCATGATAACACTGAGGTAATCAAGAAGGAGCCTCATCCATTGACCATTGTTACACTAGTCGTTCATTGATGGATGGACACTTGGAGGTCGACTCTTGTCTCGAGGGAGGTACTCACGAAGAGACACTACATCCTCAAGAGCAAGGTTACTGGGTCAAGGGTTATGGTCAATCAGACCAACAAGGGCAAGGGTTCTGATCGAGCGGACCAGCTAGGTCTAGGTCTAGGTCAAGGATTCTAGTCGGACAGACTAGGATACGAGACTAAGCATAGATTGCAAAGATCAAGTATAAAGGAAATACAGCATACTCAATGAGACTTATATACTAGAGACGAAAGTGACATGTAATCAGAGAATGAGAAGGAACATCGGCAAACAAGTGGACTATGAGTAAGCTGGATCATGTAGCTAATATAACAGAATTAGCTAAGGGAGGTAAAGTCCAATGTGAGTGTAATATGACAAAGATATCATGAGTCAAGTTCCCCTTCTGAGAGAAATGGAAGTCTGAAATGAACAGCTTGGGGAAGGTTAGATGGAGAAGAAATGGAAGGTCAGTGGACCAAGGATTAAAATGAAATGGTCCCACTGATAGAAATATATTCCCCATATAGCAGTGTGGCAGGGCAACGAGATCGTAAGTAAAAGAACAGAAGGGAAAAGGAGACTGATCGTAACAACCATTCCAGATGATCACCCAATCCTGGGGGATGGAGACATTGGATCAGTCCATAGGTCCCAATGGTGGCTGTGGTTGGACAATCAGCTCAGTAGAATCAGACATCTTGTGGACTGGATAGACGTGAGGGGTACATTGTTATGTTTCCTCTATCTATTTGCTTGGTTTACATATAGTGTGGGACATTCAGAGACCATGCCAACCAAAAATCTGGTCAGTCAACTGTTTTAAGATGGTATCCAGATAGATGGAGTGAAACCCATCAGTAGATTTTCACCCATGGCTCATGCATAACCTCCTTTGCTCAAATAAACATAGTCTGGGCTGAATTGGAAATGTGGCATCAAAGTATAGGTGCCTTGGATGAGGCAAGCAGTCAAGAAGACAGGCCTGCCGGCCGGCATGGTCCCAATATGCCCATCCAACAAGGTATGTGTTACATTTCTGCCTAATCCTTAGTCGTTACTACACATCTTGTACACTTTTCTTCACTACTTAAATATTTGCCCATTGAGAGAATCGAACTCTCAATCTCACAGTACTAGTACAAACTACTACTGATTGTACTACTAGTTAGATCTAGTCAGATCGACTCAGGATGAGTCACAACTAGTCAGATCAATCAGGAATGAGTCATAGATAGTCACATTGTCTATCGCCTCATGGGCACCTCATGTATTTCATCTCTGTGCACTATCTCTGCCTCATGCCCCTATCTCGTCCTTATGTTCCTCCTCATGTACATTCCAACTCACCATGACTCCCCTTCGTCCTCTAGGGTATGATCCAGTTATCTGGGCTATGCACACATGTATTCCTTATAGTAGACTAGACACAGGATATCATAGATCTACCACCCACATGTACAAACCTTAGAATAGTATATAAAGGCCCAGGTGAACGACTGGACATCCCAGTCTTGTTCACTTGAAGATTTCCCATTCTCCACTGTCCACTGATTCCTCGCCCTGCTTGATCTCAACTCAGACTATCAGCTCTTCAGTGAGTCTGGTCATTTCAGTATGCAGTCCACTATGGATAAATTAATAGAAGCAGCTCAGCAAAGAGTGGAACTTCTAAGAAGAGAAAAAGTATTGTTGGAAGCTTTAGATAGATTACAGCAGCAAACTGTATAAATAGCCCCCATCATACTACTCCTTATCCTGAAGTGACTGAAATGGAAGCAAGACCCAATAGATAGTATCAACTGAACTCCATTTTCACCATACCTGGGCCCGATCAATAGCATCAACTGAACAATATGGCTCCCCACCCCAGCCAGATGAATAGCATCAAGTCAACTGCCATCACCCTACATCAGGCCCAAGCAATTCCATCAATCAAACACCATTTCCAGCATGCTTAAGCCTGACCAATAGCTTCAGCCCAACTCTCATAACTCCATATAGGGCCTGCCCCATGGCATCAACAGACCACTATAGCTCCCCACCCAGATCCAATGGATAGCATCAAGCCAACTGCCAACACCCTACATCAGGCCCAAGCAATGGCATCAACTGAACACCATCGCTGCCAAGCTTGGGCCTGACTGACAGCATCAACCAAACTCTATTTCCACAAGCTTGGGATCAACTAATAGCTTCAGCCCAACTCTTGTCACTCTACATAGGGCCTGATCATTGGCATCAACCGAATGCAATAGCTCCTCACCTGGACCCAATGGATAGCATCAAGCCAACTGTCAATATGCTACATGAGGCCTGACTGATGGTATCAATCAAATGCCATTGCTGCCAAGCTTGGGCCTAACTTAAGCGTCAACTGAACTCCATTTCCACCATGCTTGGGCCCAACCAATAGCTTCAGCCCAACTCTCATCTCTCAACATAGGACCTAACTGATATAGCATCATTCTTATGCTATAGCTCCTCACCCAGGCCTGATGGATAGCATTGAGCCAACTACTATCACCCTACCCCAGGCCCAACAAATAGCTTCAACTGACCTCAATGGTAACCCCATTTGGGCCCAACTGATACCACCAATCAAACTCCAGAGCCCCCAACTAGGGCCTAATGCCAACATTAGGCCTACTGTTACACTAGTCATTTGTCTTTGGACAAACACTCAAAGGTGCACTCTTGTTTCGAGAGAGGTACTCATAAAGAGATGCTACATCCTCAAGTACAAGATCAAAGATTCTGGTCAACAGACCAGCAAGGTCAGGGTCAAGGGTTCTGGTCAAGCAGACCAGCAAGGTCAAGAGTTACTAGAATCAAAGGGTTCTAGTCAGACGGATTAGGACACAAGATGACTGTGTAAGATTCAGAAGATCAAGTGTAAGGAATGTATATGATGATCAACTAGTTTATATAGAATGGCAAAAATGAGATGTGTAATTGTAGAACAACATGGAACATCAGAGAACAATCAGACTATGAGTAATGAGACACATAATTGTAGAACAACATGGAACATCAGAGAATGATCAGACTATGAGTAATGAGACACGTAATTGTAGAACAATATGGAACATCGGAGAACGATTAGACTATGAGTAATGAGGAACACATAGTCAGTACAAGAAAGCTGATCAAGGAGGGCGATAGTCCAATGCTGTATGAGATCGTGAGACAAGAAGAAGTATATTCCCTTCCGAGTGAAGAAGAAGTCCAAAGGACAAATGGCTTGGAAATGTCAGAGCATGATAAAGTCAAAGGAAAGCAGACCTAGGATAAGTAGGAAGTGGTCCTGCTTAGAGAGATAGATTCCCTAGACAGCAGTGGGGATGGAGTAGGAGACAGTAATAAGGAGTACAGAAGAAAAGAGGAGGCAAATTGTAACACCTACTCAGTATCATCGGCCAAGCTCCATAACTTCCAGGCTTGAACCCAACTAATACCATCAAGCCAGTTGTGATCAATCCACATCAGGCCCCACTGTATTTATTGACTGTACTCCATGGCCACCCCATATGGGCCATACTGATGTCATCAAGCCAACTGTCACCACCTAACATTGGGCCCAACCAATATCATTAACCCTTGCTCTATGCCCTTATGTTGGGCCACTATCTCTCTCAATAATCTATTCAACTGCAATTGATAGGCCTGTTAATATCCTATATGCATGTATCACACTCAGGCCCCATTGTATGGATCAACCCCTATATATCCCAGGCCTATCTCAGGGTCATCTGACACCATCAGGTGAATTGCATGCAGGCTCATCGAGACCATCAGTACAAAATAACTGCAGTATGTGGGGAATATATCCCCTATATAGCAATTCAACAAGGGTAAGCAATAGTAAGAAGAAAAGAGGAGGCAGATCATAACAACTCCCATGCAGGTTGAGTATGTTCACTGATAAGAATGCCCTGAGTGTCATCATAGTGAAAGCCTGAGGCATTCCTGATCTGACTGATTAGTGTGTGCTCACTCTTCATCTTTAATGAAATCTGAGTCAGTCAGTTCATTTTTCACAAAGCAAAGAATGTACCCCACTCCACTTCAAACAACAAGACTTCACTGTCTTTGGGACTCACTAATTGGGGCATTTCACATTTATTTCATAGGTGACCTTGTGGAATGTCTCATCTCTGAAATTATTGTTACCCACTGAGCTCAAGTTGGAGAAGAGGAGCTTGATAAGTTCACTGATTTCATCCTGGGTCCAAACCATACAGGGTGCAGACCAAGTATTGGCCTTGCCCTTGCCCTTTGTGCTGGTGACTGACTGAGGGTCAGCAGGATTGACAATCCCTTTGGCCAAGTGGGACCTGGATGATTGTGAACCACTTGCAGATTGTGAGTGGTCTGTGCCAGACATGAGAGAACTTGAAGAAAGGATACCTCTGAATGCCCTCCAGTGGGTCATGTGATGGCACAGCCTTCCAGTCTCACAAGCGTCACTCAAGTTGAAAATCTACTTAGCCAAGGTACGGAACTTCACGCTGGACTGGGCCTTAGTAATTAGTAAGCGACTCCAAAAGGAGCGTATGTGCCTGGACTTTCTAAACTGAGCACCATTATAGCGCCTCTGTTCTTCCGACTTCC
>JBBPOB010001093.1:0-11055 GCA_038091275.1 Tylopilus subfusipes
TACTTTGGTTCTGATCCCTTCTCATGGCATTTCACCCAGTGGTTCCTTTTCATTTCTGTTTTATGTTCTTACTGCTTGATCGTGCACTCACATCTGTTCTTTCCTTTATTGCAAATCTTGTGCTAGCACCTGACCTTTCTAACATAATCCAACATCTCAGTTCTGTCCCTCACATTGTATCATATTGTTTCATCTGAGAACCCCCATTGAATGAGTTCACCGCCATCAACACTGTCTTGACATACATGCCAACATCTTGACTTCTTTCACAGTCACTCAGTGACTCCGAGATGACTCCCTCGCTTAGCTCCCTTGCCCTGTCAGAGACATTGAGTAGAATAACTCTTGTCAGAAGCCACACTAGGTGCTCCACTCAATCCAGTATGACCACAAACTCAACACAAACCCCATCCCCTACGTCCAGTACTACATCTACACAATCAACAGCCAATCAAACTCAAGCTGAGGAGCCTAATGAGCCCCCCAACATAGATGCCTTTGCTCTTGTCGAGAATGCCATGCCACCCGAGGAAGCCACAAGGTGACCATCTGATGTTACATATGGACCAGCTCTTCCCTCTACCAAAGAACATCGACAGAGGTCACTGCTCTGCGATTCTTCAAGCATTTCAAGATCATGTGTTTGAGCTTCAGGTTAGTCTGTTCCTGCCCCCTAATGACATTCTCACGCTCTATCTAGGTTTTTGACAACGTCACATCTGAAGAATACAATCTTATAGCACACGAGTGAAGTAATCATATACATCCCAAGCAAGTATTCATTCTAGGTTTCAACTATGACTATAACTGGACATGTTCTGTAGGCTATTCTATGACCCTGTACTCTTCCATCTATCAGTGATGTGTCCCTCCCCCACCCATGAACACTCCATCAAGTTTCTCACAAATTGTATCAGAACACTTCTAGCACCCTACAACTCTGATCATATCAACTTTTCAACTCTGAAATTGTGGGCAAAGATGGCAGGAATGTGATACTTGATTTGCAACTTGATCTTGCACCGCACTATGGCACATTTGGAGAGGTGGTTCCAATCTGGGTTGAAGAGTGTGGCTTTAGCCAAACCCACAGAGGTTTAGAATGCAAGCTGGTGCAGGTGACAGAGGACACTTCCACAATCAACACCACATTTATGATCACCATCTGTGAATCAGACTGGGATGATAGTACCAATTTCTGGCCTCCTCAATGAGATGCAGACAACAATACTCAAGACCAACCTTGCCTTACAAGTGTGGCATTTACCGGCCAGTTGAACCTGCCCATTACCACCTTGTCCCCTGTCGTTGTCAGAGATGTGAAATGGGCTTCCATCAAGTTGGTCAACTTCTATGTATTCCATCATGGGCACGATGGCAAGTTCAACTTCAAGATCAGTGATAAAAACCCATATGCTACATGTGGGGTAAGCACATTTCATCACTCAGGAATTCATGTACTGATTGTTTGTCATGCAGACATTACATCCTGTAATCTCCACAGAGAATGTCATAAAGCTGCTCAACACTGCATCCAATTGGCTGCTTACTACCATAGCTGATATGATGGAGCACCATGATGATGATGATGCCACAATTGATCTTCTTCATAATGCAGTACCAACCATCACATTCCCAATAAACTGGGACAGCTTCTTACTTGACATTCAGCATGCGTTGTACATGACTGCCTTTTCCCAATACAAGAAGTGGGTCAATTCACAACCTAAATGAAAGGATCCTTTCTCTGCCATGCCCAGCCCTTCAAACAAATGGGCTGCCATTTCTGAACCTCCCAACTCAGGTGGCTCACAAAGGAAGTCAGTGCCCTGAGGGAAGCAGTTGAAAGGCTGTAGATGAACTTTGTGCATGATTGGAGCTAGCTCTTAGCTGGGTGAGCTGCAGCAACA
Organism: Tylopilus subfusipes; assembly: GCA_038091275.1. Classification (NCBI taxonomy): domain Eukaryota; kingdom Fungi; phylum Basidiomycota; class Agaricomycetes; order Boletales; family Boletaceae; genus Tylopilus; species Tylopilus subfusipes. The sequence continues at coordinate 1,911 of JBBPOB010001093.1, forward strand.
CTAAGTTTACAGGAACTGCTTATCTAGCCAGCCATTGTGGGCGTTGCTGTGTCTAGGGTCCTGAAATCAAATGGGGTTGGTGAAGAATGCTGACCAGACAGATGGGATGTCATTGATGAGTAACTACATAGCATGTGTACTGTATGATGACATGAGATGACTTCCCCTCCATAACCACACACACAGGTTTGTTGTACCCAAATCAATACCCATAACAGGCCCTAAGATGAGTTCAGCTCAGATCATGTTGGCTGGACTTGTATGCTGACTGAGACATGTGTAGGAGGCAGTGGAACAAAGGTATCTAAGAGCAACATACTAAATACTCATATGGATTGGATGTGGAAGGAAGATATGGCATATTCACCTTGGACCGAGCTCATTGTTCAGATTGCTTTGTCCATGTTCTCCACAGTGGATGGAGGTCAATGTTGTAGTCTGACTAATAGGATTATATTCCCACAGTCGCTGTTGTCTTCCACACTTGACGGGCTTTCTTGCACTGGATTCAACTTCGAGGCATCAATGGCAGACTCCCCACCTTACTTTCCTCGTTTACTGCCATATTCTAGATATCTGGTCAATGTGCTTACTGCTCATGATACCATCTCAGGGATATATCAGCATGCCCTTTGAATCTCAGCTTGCGAAGATGCTGACCCACTACAGCTCAGTTTTCATTGTGATGCAATAACTGGTGAAGCGCTTCCACTCCTTGAAGCCATTGGGGAAGATCCTGCTGTTACCAATTTTGACTCAGGGGATTGGCTTGTTGCAGTAACCACGGCCCTTGCATTGGTCACAAAGAGATTGCAAGATTTTCATGCAAGCTTAGGAAATAGGTAATTCACTATCTGAATAGCCTGAAAGCTGACCCTGTACAACGGACATATTTAGTGGAGAAACCAACATTGTCATTCCGCAACCAGTCAAGCTCATTAAGACTGGTCTCCAGGGGTGACCAAAGAAGTTCATCAATCTCAATTTCTTATGGACAGCCCTTTTAAACACTCACCATATTACACTCTCAGAATTGTCTTGTGTTCTGGTGTTCATCGGAACACTCTCTGTCTTCACATGAAGCATCATGGCATTGAATGGAGATATTCACAACTTAGTAATGCAGACTTGGATAGCCTTACCACACAGTTCAAGCAGCAGAGACCTGAATCTGGAATATGCTATATTATCAGTTTCTTATGACGGTGTGGAATACGTGTTCAGCATCGCTGCGTTGTCGAGTTCTTATGTCAAGTTGATTGCATCAGGCAAATACTGCATAATCGGCAGGTCAAACATAGGTGCCAATATTGTGTCAAGCATCCTAATGCACTTTGGCACCTCAATGGGCATCACAAGTTGATCCAATGGGGCATTGTTATCCATGGAGTAATTGATGGGTTTTGTAGGACAGTTCATACATGATCATACATTTCACTTCTAACTAACAGCTCTGTAGGTGACAGGTTTACATACAAGCAACAACAATAGATCAGCAATGGTGCTTGATCTTTTTCAGACTGCTACAACAGAGTATGGTCTCCCCTCACGTGTTTGGGGGGACTGTGGTGGGGAGAATTTGGATGTTGTGACATTCATGATAATGGTGAGAGGGTTGCATAGGGCCTTGTTCATATGGGGATTGTACATCACTGACATTACTCCATATCCTTCACTGATTTGTTCCATTTAAGGTCCACATGTAACACACATATTGAATGGCTCTATGTTGAAGTTGGCACATAGTTTGTTCACCACTGGTGGGCATTCTTCACATGGCTAGAGAGATTGCATATGCTCGACCCAGGCAATCCCCACCATGTTTGGTTGTTACATATGCTCTTTTTGGACAGCATCAATGATGACTGTGACAACTTCAAAGAGGAATGGAATTGCCATCCCATTAGTGGCCCTGATACGAATGATAAAAGTCCAAATATAAGTTGTTATCTGATTGCATATCAAACCTAACTATTTTTTATCATTTAGGACTTGCATCTTCTTGGTCAAACGATGCTTGGAGTTTACTGTGATGACTGCAAAGGCCTTTCCATTGACATGATTGAAGAAGCTTACAGTGTCAATGGTCCAGAGTGGGCCCACCAACCCCATCAGTTGGGGGCTGGAAATCCAACTGATGAGGAAGATTCTCCCAGAAATAAGAACCACACTGGGGCCACAATAGCTCAGAAAGCATTCGAGGCTGTTCACATTCCCCTACCTGGAAACCCATTCTCTTGTGATGAGATTGAAGCACAGTTTTATGCAATATTGCAGCAGGTTATCACACACAATATCATGCCTGAGAATCTCAGTCTAATGGACAGCAAATAGGAAGATGAATGTTGCCCCATTTACGAGATCATACTGGTGGGCCACCACACATTGAAGGAACTTCATATCTCCTTAGTGGAACCCATTTGGTATGAGCAAGCACAACTCTGGGGCCAGGCATTATCCACCTTCATGTTTTTTTTTGAATAATGAAGTGTAGCATATATAAGTGTCTCTGACTTGCCAATTGATCCTTGTGGCCTGACCTGTGGTTATCACCTGCCTGTCTTTTCTAAGTTCACTGCTATCGTTGACGTCCATCTTGATGGTGGAACCTTTTGCATCTCAGCCCACTAGCGGTGACACACTGGCATGCTATTGTGTGGGTATTCATACCTGACTCAGGCCTGGGGATAGTTTCCACTGTAGCGCCTGTGATGATGGTGCGCCCTCTGCCCATGCCAATCTACCACCACCTGCAGAATCTGATGAAGAGGAGGCAACTACATCTTATACTCATGCTCAATCTCAGCATGCTCTTCTGACTACATCTCAATCTCAGCATACTCTTCTGGCTACATCTCAATCTTATCATACCCTTCCAACTATGTCTCAATCTCAGCTTACCTCAGCGACTGTGACTACACCTCAAACACAGGCTCAGGCTTGTACCAGCATTTGGGATCTCTTTTCTCAGGTGATGGGAAAACCTCAATGACTGGCCAGTGGCTTTCAGGTATCATTCAAATTGGCTCACAATGAAGTGTTAGCTATGTTCTCATCACACCAAAAGGTTGCTGAGTATCAAAAGCTGGGTTGAGGTCCAACACCTCTGCCAGTGGCGGCTACTTGTAAGATACGTTGTTGCAAACCACTTTTTTCATTAGCTAACTATTAGAACTATCTAATAGGATTGTGCATCTAGCAGTGCACCCAGATCATCTAGGGGTGCATGGCCTCCTGTGTTGGACAAGCAATTCTGTGTTAGTAAACTTGAAATATTAGTCTGCAGTGTTGATGTAAGTTCATTTTTTATCTGAGTTGCACTTAAAGTTACATTGTTATTCTACAGAGAAACAGAGACCTGAGGGTCAAGAGATTGCCTACTCAGCCTAATTATCTGACTGAACTCCAAAGAATGAAGAACTGGGGCTGCTATATTGATGAGGTCACAGTGGTCGATAGCAGTTGGATATATGAGCAAACAAGTGCAAAGCTCACCCAATGGTTCCCCCCTGGTCTTTGAGTATATTTGCAATCATAGGCTCAATCTCCAAACCTCTAAAAGAAGCAATGTTCTTCCATGGTGGTGACTGCTGTCCAAAACTGGATCTTCCTTTCAGATCATCGAGGCTATTTACCCAACTGGAGCTAACTTGCAGTGGAACAAGGGTCAGAGTAAGGCCAGCGTTGATGACAGCCAACTTTGGTTTGATATGTATTATTTACTATGTATCTCTATTGCAACACTAATATAAAACTTAATAGTGACCAGAAATCATATTTCAGATGATGTCTATGAGGGTTGGAACAAGCAGCCACCAATTGCTGGGTCAGATTCCACTGATGATGGCTTGGACTCACCTAAGATCAACAAACAATGTGATACTGAAAATGAAGACTTAGACAACTTTGATAAGCCACTCGCAAGTTCCATTGGCAACCTAAATCTTTCTGATCAACTCCACCCCCAAGTTGCTGATATCAAAAAAAAAGGTTGTGACATTCCAAAAATGCCACAGTATAAAGCAGGTTTGTATCACTTACCAATGAAGTCCAACTCATGCTAATATCTGTCACAAGGACTTGGCAAAAGGAGTCACAATGTCTATTCACCTGACTCGAATTCCGGATTGCCATCTCAGCATGTTCCAAAGAAGCTGAAAGACAGTAAGTCATTCCACTCATATTGTGTCAATAATTTACTGGTAATTTATGCATTAGCTGCCATGCATCTGATCCCCCACTTTCAGCTGACTCCAGCACCTACAGCCATTCCTTCTCAGTGTGCTCATCACAGCACTGCCAGTCTTGCGACTTCTCACATCTCACCACCCCTGCCATTCATCTTGTTATCTTCAGATGATATCTATCTGTGCCATCACCCTGATCTGGATGACCCTGATGCACAGCCAATCATCAATCCGTGGAACAACAGCTATCATGTCCTTTTATGTCACATTAAGAAGATTTTTTAATGCATGTTCAGTCCATATTGCGTTTTTCATTCTTTATAAGTTTTAATGATCTCTGTTACGATTTCTTTTCCTTTCCTTGTACTACGTCTCATTGTCTTGACTTTCGCTGACATGTATTACTAATCCTGATCCTCTTTTGGATACAGGATCTCACCTTCCCATTGGAAGTTCATACAAGTGGTACGACTTCTCGTTCCTCATTCTCATTAGCTCTTTGAATTGTACAACGTCCCTTCAATTTCTGATTGGCTTTCGTATATGATACGATTTCTTGATTTCCTTTCTTGCCTTGATCCGTGCACCATACCTACGGCTATTTAAACCCCTACGACCACTACCTCGATTCCTTACGCTAGTTCTCTTCAACCTACTAGCCTCTACCCTGTACTTGGTCTAGCTTCAATCTATAACCTTCCTCGTGATCTGACCTTGTCGTGTCCTAAGCAACTTAGGTTGACTTAGTTTAAAGACTTCCTTGGTCGGCTTACGAACGTAAGCAACACTCTAACTGAAGCGCTGTCTTCAGGGTTCCTTCGTCTCGTCGACTCCCTATTGAGCAACGCCCACGCAATCACTCGAATTGCAGTCCATGACAACCAAGACAACCTCCTTGACGCTCTATTGGTTGTAAACTTAGTCTCTCTCAACGGAGGCTTGAACACTGAAACCACTCTGATTGGAGAAGCCTACGTCATCCTCGTCTTTAAAGGTAGTATACGTCCAACAACATAACAATCTCTGTTTATATGAGTACATGTCCTGAATGATGAATGGTGGTTTTTCTTATTAGTACTAAGGGACACTTCCAGGAATCTCTAAGTAGGTGTGGTGCCCCACACAGAGCTTGAACATGGTTCGTGCAGTATGCACTGCACAGTAGGAAATGTGCGCAACATGGGGCATGCGGTTTGTGCAGCATGCACTGCAGTAGGAGTGACATGCAGCATGTAGTGCATGGTTTGCACAATAGGCACTGCAGTGAAAGCAGTGTGGAACGTGGCCGATAATTTTTGTGCAGAAATAATGCCATAGGAAATGGAGTTTCCAAACCTCTAAACCTCTGACCACTGTCTGAACATCTGACCCTGGGCACAGCCACAGCTGTCACATGTCATGTCCAAACATGCAAGCCGTGTGATGCTGCCATTACATAATCCATATGGTTCTCTTGTCAGCCATAATGGACTATGAGCACCCCAGCTGCCATTAGCTGCCCCCCCACCAAGGGCTATATAGCGATACATGGGCACCATTTTGACAAGTGAGCTACCTCTCCCCCCTTGCCATGGATCTCATGCAGCTTGCCTCCCCTATTGCAAGCAAGCCATCTGACAACATGCTTGTATCCTCATTTTTTGGGCCTATGCCATCGCATACACCATCTTTGACAGCATTATCCTGGTCTGAATCAGCCTCAATGGCTCCCAATGTGTCCTGCTTGCTCCTACAGCCTCCTGGTGGCCAATATTGATGTGATGCATTCCCTGTGTTAATGCACTTGTTTACATCACATATTGAGCATTTCTGGACACCATGGACATCACCTTGTGCTGCCATATCGTGTTTTGGGTCTTCCAGCTTGTCTGGAGCTCTCTAGGGTAAGTCTGCCTCCTTATCCTGCTCTGAGCATTTGCACTTGCGTTCTGATGCATTCAGCACTTTCATCAGCACATCCCAAGCATCCTTAATGCATCCTGATGCTGCTGACACATACACTTTGTCTCCCAGCACATCTAGCTCGTCTCAAGCCCTCCTAGGTGCACATCTTGTATACCTTTGCTTTGACCATTCGCTAACACATTCCAATGCATTTCGCAGTTCATTTGGATCATCCCTATTACCCTCAATGGGTGTATCCACAGGCATTAGATTGCAAACCTGTGCACTTACCCCATATCCTTGAGGATGGTTGTCAACCTGTGCCGGGTACAGGTATGGGTATGATGGCTGACACCTGGGGTATACCTGTGCAACTGCCTACTTGGAATCATCCATTCTCACCTACCTTGTGATGTGAGGACAATGTGAGGATGTACGCTTGCCCTCTCCCTCACACTGTCCCTGTCCCTCACCCACCTCACGGTGCAGCAATGACATCCAATATGATGGCACAGTGACAATGACGTGCCCTCTTCCTCTTCCTCATTGCCCTGGGCCTCTCCCCCATCCTTGCCCACCCTGCGATGATTCACCTACAAATGTGAAAGCAAATGCTAATAATGCATTTGCACACAGGTTTGTCTGCAAGCAGTCATGGTTGCACACCCTCTGATGACAAACCTATGCCCATGGTATGCCTTAGTTTCATGCTTGTCTTGCCAAGCAAAAGTGTCTAATCAGACTGAGTCATGCCACAGGTCAAAATAAGCTGCCCACATTTCTGATGTTAGTGCCAAGCACAAAACGAGTAGTATATAATATGAAATGGCACAGTACAAAGTATGAAAAGGAAGGAAATATACAATGTACAAAGTGATAAAAGTATGCTAGAAAAGGTGGTGTACCTTGGTTGGGAACATTTTCCACATACTAATTGCTGACTGCCCATAGTCTATATATCATGCTTGCAAGATCTGGTTCTCATGGCGGTCCCAGATTTTTCGTGTTTGCTTGAATGTTTCCAGTGTGTAGGGAAGGCTGAAATGGCCTTGAAACATGATGTGGATGTTCTGTTGATGATGAAGCAGATCTGTGAGCTGAAAGAACTGGGTGATGTCACATATATGGAAATTGTCAGGCCAGAGTTGCATGTCCTCAACAATGATGGGATCATCATGCCTGTCTTCATGTGAACAAACACAGTATGCTGTGGCAGCCCCACTGGCACTTGCATGAGGTGAATGGTGTACAGCAGTTCTGCTAGTGGGCACATCCTCCAAGTCTTCTGAGTTCATGAGGGAGATGACTGAGAGTGGGCAGCTTGTATGCCTTGGATTGAATGGTAGATGGCATGCAGCAGTCCCACCAGCAGACACTTCTTCTTTGTTCATTCATGAGATGACTGAGGGTGGGTGGCTTGTGTGCTTTGGATTGAATGGAAGATGGCATGCAGTGGTCCTACCACCAGGCTCTTCTTCTTCTGAGTCCATGAGGGAGATGACTGAGAGTGGGCAGCTTGCACACCTTGGATTGAATGGAAGATGGCACACAGTGGTCCTACCAGCAGGCACTTCTTCTTCTGAGTTCATGAGGGAGATGACTGAGGGTGGGCAGCTTGTGCACCTAAGATCAAATGGAAGACAGCACACAGCAGTCCTGCAAGTGGGCACTTCTTCTTCTGAGTTCATGAGGGAGATGACTGAGGGTGGGTGGCTTATGCACCTCAAATGGAGTAGAAGATGGAGGGTGGTAGGTTGGATTGTATGGTGATGGCAGAGCAATGTTGGGGGAGAGATACACACTTTAATGTTGATAATGAGCAGAACATCACTGATCTGTTGACATTTATATACACAGGTACTGTTATGCTAAGTGCACCTGTACTAGTATAAGTGTGCACTGATATCTAAAAGCAACAAACAAGGAGTCAGATAGATGATAATCTTGCAAGCTAGGGCTTCATTCCTAGGCTTGAGACAATGTTGAAGTTGATAGACAAAGATGTTGATAAGAGATAGACTTAGGGCTGGCACCTAATATCTAGACTGATGACAAAAGACAAGTAGATTCCTAGTTGAAAACTAGTACTAGTAATGTACACTTGTACATGCACTTGTGATGTGTGGAATCAGAATGGAGTCTGATCCTCTACAGGTGTCTACTTATATAGCCATGGTCATGGTGCACAGACCAGGCAACCTAGTAAGGGAATATCTATAAGAGGTAACCCTGAATCCTCCCAACTGTGGGATATCAACAACAAGAAGTCGTATGATGAATGAGAATGAAGTCATATGACAACCAATATGAAATCAGATGGAACAAAGGAGTTCCACTAAAAGTCTGAATAACAAATGATGCTACACAAAGAAGATGAGCATCCACAGAGAACTGAGGATCTGGAACAAGATCTGGTTCAGAAGAACAATACTATGGACAACATGTGTGCAGTAGTGACATTACTGATAAGGGATAATATCCAACAACAAAGGTAAATAATGACATCATCTATGACATCATGGGCCTAGACTACTGGCAGGAAGTCTAAAGAGATGCTGGTGTCTGAATGTGGACTCCTCTTGAATAATACGAGTGGCACTTCGAGTATTAGACAAGGCATGATCTAAGTGTCAAAGGACAACAAAGATGAGAGATAAGAGTAGCTGGGGCTGGAACCCAGTCTACCAAATGAGCAGTGTTGGCAATTCATTTGTTACAAGTATAGCTGGGATTGGCACCCAGTCTATCAAAGAAGAGTGAATGCATAGAGCGAAAGCATAGCATGTGAAGTGAAATGTAACAGGTACTTTCTTTACAACTCAAGTGACATCATTGCACATCAGTGATGTCATCAATGTCCCAATACTACTTTCCTCATGTAGATGGCCATGATGTCAGCCTAGAGGTACAGTGACCTCAAAAACTGTTGCAATGTTTGGCTGTTGTAGAGTATTCACTTTGTAGTATTTGAGGGCATGGGAATGGTGCTTAGTGGTAGTTAGGCGAAATGTGGTACATACCTGTGGCTATGAGTGGATTCAAGAATTATGTAATTTGGCCCACAGGTTCCGGAG
>JBBPOB010001094.1:0-11054 GCA_038091275.1 Tylopilus subfusipes
TGATGGGACGCGGTCACCTATGTCTAACGTTCCGCTCTGGGTCTATATCATTCCACAATCTCACGTCTGTGATGTATTCTACTCTACACAGCTCGACATGGAATGCCAGGTGGAAAGTCGACAAGCGCATTCACCGCTGGATGGTGGTATATATGGGGTTCTCGATCTCGTGCATTTGTTTTTGGCCAGCAGGTGATCCAGGGATCGTTTTCGTGAGGCCCTGTCAGACACGTTCGGTGAGACGCGAGATCAACGTGATGCCCCCCCACAAGGACGTACGAGTTTCTCAAACATGCACTTGTTGAGTACACGCTCCGGTTTGCGGCATGCGTAATACTCCTGTACAACACTAGGTCAAACGAGCTGCCTCGAAGAAAGAGAGGGCACACGCCTGGTTGTTCAGCTCCAGGCAGTTCCAATGCGCTTCAAACTGCTCCAAGCAGTTTTCACGCATCTTGTTGATTCTGTGCGAGCACACATCAGTTAGATACACACGAGTGTATGCGGGTAACGATGACGGGTTCCACGAAACGACTTACAGGTCGGTAGCGCACCGTGTCACTCGTCGGCCTTCCTTCAAACACCGTTTAGGATCACCAACCGCCTCGTTCTTGCAAAGCATAAAGTCCTCTGAATCGCGTACCGACACACCCGAGCACCGATCACGCGGCAGTGGTTTGTACATTCCCAAAGAATCCGACGGACCGTAGAAATAGCAATGGACCACCGTTCACTCAGCACGCCTCGAGACACAAGCTGCACTCAAAGACACACCATTGAACTCTCTGCAATGCGCCCCGATGAAAAACGCCGCACTCTTGAGCGGTGCGCTGGTGACGCCCAACTCTTGTACCTTTGGAAGGGTGTCTGGGAGAGGTGTTTCGTCTTTGTAGGGAGTCGAAGAAGAGGCGGGGTTGCGGAAGATGCCCATCGTCGGCGTGAACCGAGTCGTCGACCGCTCTGCGTTGTCGAAGGAGACCGGTAAACGAGAATGGAAGGTCGTTCCCACAGGTGCAGAAAGGCGTCCGCGACGCGTTCAAGTTCTCCTCCAGGCTCTACGCGTACTCGCGGATCGATCATCATGGTAAGTTCAACGCTCCGTCTGTATGCAGACGTCCTGAACAGCCATGCCAAAGCCGCCACGCGTACCGCCGAAAGTGTACCACCTTCTCCTCAAGACCCACAGACTCACCATCTTCTTCACAGCCCATCAGTCATCGACGGTCGCGAAATTAAAAGAGGAGGCGTTATCGGCTCTCACATCCAGCGTGCTCTCGACATCAGACGTACCGCGCATCCAGACCGCGTCCAGTGAAGACTTCGACATGGCGGACGAGGAGGAAGACACGTCAGAGGTACCTCGCGTACGGTCGACGGACGACTTCGAGCTGTGTCGCGCACCCAAAGACAAGGGAAAATCGAGCGCGGCTTCGTCTGCACCTCCGCCTGTATCATACGAGACCTTGAATCCATCCACGCCGATAAAAGGGTTGCTTAGCAATTGGGAAATGCTCTACATCCAATTCAGAGACGAGGATGGTAAGGCTCTCCCCCCTCCGGCAACTCTTTGCTCACAGGTCCCAGGTAACCTACTGCCTGTAAAAGTTTCGCAACCTTCCCTTTTAGACGAGGAAGATGAAGAACCCCGCCGACCCCCACCCCCACCAGAATCACCTGTAGCAGTCGGCAAGGGGAAACGAAAAGCACCACCAGAATAAGATCAAGCGGGCTCTACTACGCTCTTATGCGGACTAGGCATGGTATCAGAGGAGAGATGTGTATGAGCAGAAAGATGTGATACTGTACATTTTTGCGTATGGAGGTGGCACATCACCATCCTTGTTTCCTAGCCCATTGTTTGGGCTCAATAGGGAGCAGTGCAGCAGCGACGCGTCGACCCTCCTCCGCCAGCAGATTATACGTCGAACACGCGTTCTTCTGTAACACACACAAGAATGGGCAAGGTCGGCCGGCGACAAAGATCGAGAACGGAGCACCCACCGTGTCCATGACGTCCATCTGTATCCCCAGCTCTTTGATGTACCCTCGCACGCCACCCGGCACGAGCTCCATCCTTTTTCCGGTCCCGAAAATCAAAATATCTATCGTGCATGGTCAGGAGGCACGCACGATGGGGGAGTCCTAGGAGCAGCAGACAAGCCTACCGGGTTTCGGAACGACGACGTCAAACACCTCCCAGTGCGCCCGCGTCCATGCGTCCCACGCACGCGACCCTTCCCCTAGGCCGGGGACGTCCCATAAGAGTACCTTGCCCTCTAGGAACACGACCGGACCTGTCAGTACGAGCCCGTCTGCGAGTTTGATGCCTGCGGGCCCGACGGAGGTGACTTGAACGGGTGGAGGGACGTCTGAGGCGAGCATGTTCGTGAGGGTTGTCGGGCGGTCCGGGAAGTGGAGAGGACGGGTTGTATGGATGGTACGTAGTGACTGTTGGGGTCGGAGCTGGTGCAGCGGTCGCGACGTGGACGGCTTGGAAGGAAGATGTGTGTGCAAGAGACTACATGAACGAAGACATGGTTGTGGTCGTCGTAGAGCTGCCTGCAGGATCGTGTGGGTGGTCATGTCGGTAACGTGACAAGGTGTACCAAACTAGGTTTATAATAGTGACATCTGTGTAGAGACCAGATACAAGATGGTATAAAACAATTGTATTGCACTTGTTGGGTATCCAAACGGTACTTTAGCGCAAGAGAAGGCGATACATTCGGGCATGGAGGGAAACCAACGTTACACATAGCGTCGAACAAGAAAACACAAGAAAAGACACCAGACGATCAACGGTGGTACACATCCCTCGCAATGTCAGACTCGGAAATAGCCCACCGTTGTTCATATCCATATGTGCTCTGCGTTCTCGCCCCCCGGGTATACAAAGACGCTGGGGGCGAAGAGTAGCTGGAGACAGAGGAGTGGGGTCGCGCAGGTCGAATGTCAGTCTTGTCTATACGCAGTGATTCAACACTCCATTGCGAGGGTCGTTGAGGGCTAGCATCTTTGTTAGCAAGGCCTCTCGACGCGTGGAAATGGTGCTTACGCATATTGACGTGATCCAGAGGTCATGGTTCCATCGGAACATGGACGTGATGAAAGATGTGATGATACAGCAGAACTAAAGACGACCTTCAGGAACAAGACACAGCTCCTGCCACTCGAGACACCGCACCTATAAAGTGAGGCAGCCGTTCCTCGCTGCACTGGTAATCCGGCGCAAGAATTTGCTTGAAACTCAGCGTATGCTACAGAAGGATCGAATGACAGTCGCGTCCTAAGGCTGTCATTCTGTGGCAGGGAAAATGAGGGTGATAGGGAGGCCATGTGTGATGAGCGTCTAAACGACGACTCCCTTGGAGAATATGCGGAAATTCGCCATCGATCATCGCGGCTGTGACGAGGTGTGTCATGAAATGGCTGTGAAGGGTGGTGGAAGGAAGAGGGATCGACAGATGTGCCCGGATGGAGTATACTCTGGGTGTAGGACGCCTCGTCGCGCGAGGGCCCTACTGCAGAGAAGGGCGGAGGGACATTGGCATGTGGCTCTGTTTCATGGTCGCTCTGCGCTGCATACGATTTGATTTCTGGGACAGGCCCGACCTTACCTCCTGGGCTCGGTGAGAGGGCGTCTGTGGGGCAAGGTGGAAGCGGCCGCGAAACTCGAAAGTGCCCGTTGGCTGATTTCGCCGAGCATTTTGGGGGGGTATGAATGGCAAGGTTCGTTGGGAACTTGTCAGAGAAGGGCGTAGAATGCTTGGGGTCTTTTGCCTCGTCTTGGAACGGGTTTCCTTTGGAGACCTCCGAATCTCGGTGTTGTATGACGACCTTGTGGTCGTGGTCGTGCTGAAGGGAGGGTTGGTATGGTGGTGGGGGTGGGGCGTATTGTTCAGAGTCGCTCATGGTTGTGAGAGCATCGAGGAGCGGGTGAGAGAGAGAGGAGCGCCGATTTGAGTGACCTTCTAAATGGTGACACGGGCGAAAGCGTAATCCGAGTGCGAGGATCGCGAAGGGACCCTCGCCGCACCGCCCACTTCATCTCCGGTTCTCGACGTACAATATTACTGCTATTACCCCTACTAGCTCCACTCTCCGCCACCCTAAACTTCGATCCCTTCTAGATTCGTCCCCTAGTAGCGTCACACTCAGTTTCAGCTTTCCATCCTGTCAAATCCACTCACCAGCTTCGGTAGTCGCAGATATACGTCTGTTCCTAGGAATATAATTCGCTGGTACGTAGGCACGATCGTCAAAGACCACTCACCCCACCCATCCAATGACACCAGCTCTAAAGAGCCTCCGAAATACCTAGACAGCGGTGTCAATCCTCGCTTCGACGGTCAAGCTAAAACTCACGTCGCAAATATGTTACTCATAGGTAACCCTAATCCCATTCGTTGATGTGGTGCGATCCCGGCCCCTCTCTCAGGGTCCTTGCCGTCTTGGAAACACCCCTCCTCCGACTCTCCGACCTGCTCGGCAACCGTCGCTTTCACACCCCTTGAACTAGCCGTCCGGAGGGCTCCCAAACGATCGCCATCCATCCTTGTCGCATTTCGGACGTGAGAAAATGAGAACAGATCGGAGGGAGATTGGATAGATGTGGAAGACAGTCCACCTCCTGCAAAAAAAAGTCAATCAAGTCAGTATTACATCGGAACGGACCACTCTCACCTTGATCAGATATGCGGACCCCGACATCGTTTTCTCCGGCCACGATCGTCGCGCGAATGGGTGGCAGAGTGGTCGCATCTCGATGTCGAAGCCCAGTGGCTCGCATGGCCTACCAAGAAGTACATGAGACCACCATACAAGAACCTGGCGAGAACTTACATTCTTCAACAGTTCAAACAAGATGTACCTTTCTCGAGCTTAGCCCTCGCACAGATAGACTCATGATAAGCTGTGCTCACTCTAGATGTTCACGTATGTACGAGAGCTTTGTATCCAAATGCCCATCGACGATGACTTCTGGCCATTTTCTGTCGGGACGACTCTCTTCCATATCGTCCTCAACGCCGTACGGCCGGTTTTGCAAGAGTTTCACGCATCTATCGATACTACTCTTGAGGTTCAGAGTAGTGTAGATGATACCGACATGGGGATCTTGTGCTTCCAGCGAGTTCTTTCCCAGCGATTTCGTCAACGCAACGTGATGTTCGGCCAGCACACGTCTTGATATGCGTGAAACCAACATCCGATGCATAAACGAATCAAGAGAGTCGGGTGGAAGGTGAGGCGATGCGAGAGACAACCCAAGAGAAAGGCTCGGTATTACGGGAGCACTATAGGGGTTGGCTCAGACGAGAGGCCACGTAAGGTATGGTATGTCCAAACGCACTGCTCGTCTAAAAGGTTTTCCAGGAATTCACAAAAGGTTTCGTTCTCGGATAAGTTAGTAATTTGAGGGAAACGTTTGAATCTGTGCGCGAATTAGTACCTTGAGTTGTAGCAAAGGACGTCCGGCACTTTTCGAAGGCAGACCAATACAGCTGGAAAAGGGCGTGAACTGAACGCAGCAGCGAGCGTGCTGGAGGGTGCTCACTTCGTACACACGGGCCACGCCCTCCTGTGTGACCACCACGTACGGTAGAGCCTGGAGGTCTCGTATGCGGTGAGCTATTCGGACCGGCAGTTCAGTGCGGACATGATTGGCACTCTAAGGGACCGTTTATTGCATGAGGACACCAGCAGCGAACACGAGGCATGCCTTGATCAGCCGGTCCTTGTCCATTTGCCGCCCGAAAAAGACCTGGCATGGTATGGCTGAGCGGGAATAGACCGGCAGCAAGTAAAGTCGCGTACGAGCTGTCGGAGGGTGAGCCGGTGAGCCTCCTTTGCAGCATAGACGTCTAGTTGGCGATTCTGATAAAAGTGAAGGGCGGTGGAGAGAGAGCGCGGGTGAGGTCGTGAAGAAAGTCGTCGAACGAGACAGCCACCCTGCCCTGACATGGACGTTCGTTCGATAGGAGGGTGTGTCAAAATCTCCTTAAACGTCACACGAACTTTTCTTTCAGAACTCATAAGATACCCTCGGACCGCAGTGCACCAATGATCAAGAACGCAGATCTCCTGTCTCGGTCTACCCCAACCCAGTCGCCCCTTCGTTTAGCTGGGAGACCCTCTTCGCCTGCCACAAAGATCTCCTCCGAGTCTTCATCCTCTTTCAGCTCCTGCTCTCTGCTCAGCCTCTCCTCCTCTTCGCGATCCCACAGCACTTCCTCCCACTGAGAGCCACTGACCGCCACAGCGACCGTCTTTGCATCCCGTATATTTGGAAGCACTGATAAAAGGAGATTGGACAACAGTTCAGATGTACCGTCGGCTGCTTGCGAATGAAGGACTGGGAGCGGGAGATATTCGGCCTACGTATCGCCGTGAGTGGACAACGGTAGGCTCGACCGACGTTTCATTCACCGACCTCCAACAACATGCCCTTCACTGCACCACCTGCGAGAATGACGTTGCCCACACGCACGAGCCAGTCGTTGCCAATGGCGAAGACGTGTCCTTCGACAGTGAGCTGCTGAGATGACGTCTGTCCGCGCTGCGACGAGGTAGAGCTGCTCTGTCGGACAGGTATCCACCGTGCTTTGAGTTGGCTGAGCAATTGCTCCAATGCGCCCGGAGGCCGCAGAGTAAGGAAAGTAGTACGATAATGCGGTGGATGCGTCACTTGGGGAGACGTGCGGGGATCAGTGCCTTGGCCGGCGGTATTCTGAACCGATGCCAACACCTCTGCACGGGACGGAGCAGCAGGGTCCTCCAAGAGCACAAAGACATGGTCGTTCATGGTCAGCGTGCACATGGTCCGCTCAGCATGAACGGAGAGGCCAGGGATTGAGCCAATGGTTGACCTGTATGAGCGAACACCGAGAGTCCAGCGTCCTCTGCTTTGACCCTGGGACAGGAATCAACACGAGGCTTCGCAAGGTGTGTGGGTCGACTGCAACGAAGAGCTACGAACGTGGTGGTTTCGTACGATGTTTTCTGCGATGAGCTCCAGCCCCGACGTCGGTGGGTTTATCCATCTCGCCAACCTGTCCAAGACGTGAGCTGTGGTGGTCGTTTCGTGGTGGGTCTGACGCACCCCGTAAAGCCCATGTCCGAGTCGTGGTGGACAAGAGCGTGGGTAATACGCGTGCGACGCGTCCCTGATGCCTCCCAAACGCAAAGCCCAGGACAACAACGCGACTCCAAAGCGCATAACACGCAGGAGGCCCATCGCCGACGACGAGCCAGATGAACTCAACCTGTCATCCACAAAACCCCAGGTCGTTCCCCCGGCAACGCCTGGCCCCCGACCTGGCGCACCACGCGTCGTGATGGACTGCATAGAAATCATCACTCCCAGATCTTTCGGACTCGCGCTCAGGAACAACACGGCTTATGCCTCCCCAACTACCAAGGGTTCGAAGCTCAAGGTTGCCCCAGCACACGGAGTGCCGTCTACTCCTTCGAGGCGACTACGGCCTGGACCTGCTTCTCCCTCGAAATCTCTCCATTTCCCATCCACCCCTTCCCGAGTCCGCCCTCCTCTCACCCCATGCGTCTTTCCATTAAAACTGCACGACGTACCCACTACACCGAGCAAGCGTGCCAGTCGTCCATCTTCACCCAAGAAAGGCGGCGAGCTCCCCTCTCCTGTCAAACTCCCTGGTGTTTTACCTCCGCACCTGGTGCCTTGTCTACGACTGCAGAAACGCGCTATTCTGCGTGCACTCCAGTCAGAGTCCCTGGAGTCGGAGGACATTGACGATCCCGATCACTTATCCACTAATAGCACTGCCCATATCCAATTACATGAATTGCTCCATGGCACGACGACCCGTGGAGAAGGTAACAGCTGTCTTTTGCTTGGTCCGCGCGGGAGCGGGAAAACTTCTGTACGTCTTTCTCATAACCGATGGATAACATGTCTTGACCAATCGTCAAATAGCTTGTTGAGCGAGCAATCAAAGACCTACCAGAGGAACCGATAATTCTTCGGCTATCTGGCCACACACAGCATAATGACCGATTAGCTCTGCGCGAAATTGCACGACAACTCTCTCAGCAAACTGACAAGTCGTTCTTGCACGAGACGGAAGAGGACACGGAAGAGGAGCTCAATCCGTTTATCGATCCAGGTCCCAGTATATCCATCCCACCACCATCCCACCTTCCCGCTCTGATATCCATACTGCCCACCCTCTCACGTCCAACGGTTGTGATCCTTGATGCTTTTGATCTCTTTGCTCATCATGCCAGGCAGTCTCTACTTTACTGTCTCTTGGATACGGTCCAGAGCTGCAAGGTAGGGCAAGGCAACAATGGGCTGGCAGTCGTTGGTATCACCACCCGTATCGACACCATCAACCTGTTGGAAAAGCGTGTCAAGAGTCGGTTTTCGGGCCGCATGATACGAACTGCACCTCCGTCCGATCTACTCTCCTGGATAAATATCTCGCGACGACTGCTTAACACGGCTGTTGACGGTTCCAGCGAATGGGGTTCCCTTTGGACTTTTGCAGTACACACTTTTCTCGAGGATCGGAGGGCCGTGGACACAATGAGGGATACGTTTTCGTTGACTCGAGATGTCAGGATGCTCAAGCAAATACTGGTGAGCACTCATCTTTGTATCGCTCGGTGGAGAGTGACAAGGATCTAGACTGCTGTTGTTATCAATTTGCGGACAACGTCCCCATTTCCAACTGCGTCCCACATCTCTGCGGCGGTTTCGTCTCAACGACTTCGCCGAAAGTTTTACCATTTGCAAGGTGAGGTTTCGTCGCTTCCTGTCTGACCAGGGCGCTGAATGTATGCGCTGACTGTAGCACTGTCCTATCCCTCGATCTGCCTCTTGGTCGCTGCGATGCACGCTCATTCTACCGGCCACGACGTGATCACGTTCGAGATGCTGTATGATGCATTCCGGGAGGAATTCCGCGCGTCTTCCGCGGCGCCCATTCAGATCGAAGGGGGCAGTATCGGAATGGCGAGATGTACTCGGGAAGTTCTCATGAGGGTATGTCGCACAGAGCACTGCATCCATTTTCATGCGAGATGATTTATTTATTTCAGAGCTTTGAAGAGCTGGTGAGTGCGCGCATGTTCACGAGCGTTGCAGCCGCGTCGGTTAGCGTTGCGCCCGAGTTCGTGCGGTACCGTTGTCTGGTCGAGAGGGGCGCAGTGAAGCAGGCGGTGAATGCGATGGGACAGACCAACGTCAAGAAGTGGCTCAGCAAAGTACCATAGTAGTAGATGTGATTATGTAATAGATGACCCTCGTCTCCACTCCTCGATGACGCCCGCACATCAGCCGGACATCTTCGCTTCAGACTACCTCGACGAGTCGTGAGCGTCGTGCAATCTCTACGCGTTCTTGTGCTCATCCCGTTAGCCATATTGACGCGTTCAAGGCCGCTCTACAGTCGGACGAACACGATCACTTTGGCGCACCATCGTATCCAGGCACTCCGGTCCCCCAGAGCCCGCGAATAAGAAAGGTTTCCGCCCTCTCCGATTTCGCTCCAATCAATCTCAGAGTGAAGAGGTATCCGCTCCATCCCTGTTTAACAAGCTTTCCGTTGATCCCGCGCAAGGAGGAGGAAGCGAGACAAGTCTCCGGAGCACAGGCAAGAATGGCTGTTCCTTCTCGTCAGATGGCCGCTTCTGGTATGCACACGTGTTCACTCTCGCCTCGCCCGTATAACGTATTCATCTCTCTCTTCTCCTCCTGTCGTAGTTTTTCATTTTCGTCATCATCGCGGCGCAGTTCAGTCTCTACATATTCATCAGACAGGTCGTCAACACCAAGGAATGGCTCTCTGCTTGTGAGTCAAACAATGAATCGCCACGATCTTGCCTCACGTTCCACCAGGGAGGGGTCGGAAAGGCGAGCTCCGTCGACGTCTCCGTGCTTCACGAACATACGCAGTGAGTACATTCGATTCAAACTAGTCTCCGCGACATATCCTGGCTGTGTGCTACAGGAATGGAAAGAGGCAGCACTTATCCTGGATAGGTACTTGGACTTCCACGAGTGGAAGCGAATTGACGAAGACCCATTCTACGATTGGAAATTGATCAGAAAAGTTCGCACTATCGGCTTACGTTGAGAGACCCCCTTCTAATCCACGATTAGGTCAATCGGTCGCTCAAGATTTTGAGAGAGAGGAACGACGTTCGTGGCGTGCTTGGGGTCCTCGAAACGTGCATCCGGAGTAATTTCGCTGGCGTCGAGTCACCGAGGTAACGAGCATGTGATCCGACTGATCCGACCTCGTGCTGAACACTTTGTTGAAGGCTGTACAGCGAGGTCGTTTATGTTCTTGCCAGATTGCCGATTCTTGTCTCACTCTGTTTTAGACCTTTCTGGGAACAAAGAATTTAATCGAATGTACGGTGTTGCTCCGTTGCTTGACTCTTCCAATGAAGTGACAGTTGTCTCCTTCATCAGCATACCACGACGAGCAAGAAAAAGCTCTCCGGTTCGTCCGCGAATCCACGGAATTATCAAATGAGGAGAAGAAACGATTCTTCAAGAGTGCAAGCACCAACCTTGGGACTTCAGCCCTGTGCCTATCCGGCGGCGCGTCATTCGGTTATTGTGCGTATACTGATCAGCGGGATATTCGTTGGTAACCGCTCGAAATACAGACCATGTAGGAGTCGTGAGGGCATTCCTGGATGCTGGTTTGTTGCCTCGGGTGATTGCAGGAACCTCTGCGGGAGGTCTTATTGCGGCACTCGTGTGCACTCACACGGACGAAGAATCGAAAGTCCTCTTGGTTCCCGAATTAGCCCACAAACTAACTGCTTGCGATGAACCTTTCGAGGCTTGGTTCAAGCGTTTCTGGAAGACAGGTGCTCGGTTTGACAGTGTGACGTGGGCTCGGAAGGTTTGTCGTCTCCAAATGAGTATAATCTTTATTCCTGATTGACATCACGACTTAGAGTGCATTCTTTACGAGGGGCTCGATGACTTTCCGTGAGGCTTATCTCAGGACAGGGCGGATCCTCAATATATCTGTTATACCGGCTGACCGTCATTCGTCAGT
>JBBPOB010001095.1:0-11038 GCA_038091275.1 Tylopilus subfusipes
ATATTAAGGGTACAATCTGATATTAATATATTTAAATATTATTTAATACTTAAACTTAAATTAGTCAGTATTTATTACTTTTCAGCTTTAATTTAATAATTTTTATATTGTCTCGTATCCCTTATATCAAACTCGACCGAGCAGTCCAACGCTCTGAGGAAAAGTTTTTTGATGAATGTGATCCAGGGAATGGTAAAGTTTGCGATCACGGTCTTCTCAAACTGATGCTATTGATCTGCTCAGTTCCTGTTGTGGTGCTGTTCACGAAGTTTGATGCGCTGCTGACTGTAGCACTGGGTAAATTGACTGCTGCTGATCGACGACTCCCATTACCAGAACGGGTGCCAAAGGCAGAGCTGCTTATCGAGGGAATATTCCACAAGGCTGATGTGTGGGGCCGCCTTGCTCAAAGGACGTATCCCCCAAAGTCCCATGTTCAGATTGGGGGTTTGTGTCAGATCATTCTTCATGCACATGTTTCACCCACTCAAACATGTTAGCCATGCACAAGTCCAATGAGGGATGCAGCAAGCTCTTGGAAGCCACCACAAGAACACTAGATCAAAAGGCTTTACAAATGATGCTAATCTCTGCCCAGGAGGTTAACATAGCACTTTGTGTCAGATGTGCAGTAGAAGAGTGAGTCAGCTCAGGAAACTATCACACCATACTAAAACATATTGCAATGAAGCTTGATATCACTTACAGACAAAGTGCACAACTCATTAGTTCCCATAGCCAACAAGAACAAACTGGAACTGGAGAAGCTTGTATGGTGGTTTCCTCATCATAGGGCAAGTGAATTCATCATATTGGAATCATATACAACTGATCAATAGCTGTGTTTGTTTCTTGTATCATTTGGTTGACCACAGTGAGTTAGTATTATCAACATGTTCATGCAGTAGACCATGCTGAAACCCCATACAATTGTTGATCCTGAATTGGCAATGATAGGGTGTAAGTCATATTGTCTGAATTATTATATTGACAATGACACATTAATCACCATTCTCCTTTGGACCTTGCAGAAGGTTAGCTGTAAATTATGACTGTTTGGTGGAATCAGCATACTGATGGATTTATCTCCATGTTTCAGGCCACATGGCAAAGCAGACTTGATGAGTATACTGATGGATTGAACCTGTGGATGGTATTGTCTCCACTTCCAATGTATTTTGCCATGAAATCCATAGACTGTGAGTTGTGCATTGAAGCATGCTGGTAGAGGGGTGATACTGATGACATCATCTGCTCTCTTCATCCACCATTGGAAATCATAGTGGGTGAGTTGTGGATTGCAGCATGTTGGTAGAGGGATGATGATGATGACACCATCTGCCCTCTTCATCCACCATTGGAAATCATAGGAGGTGAGTTGTGGATTGCAGCATGTTGGTAGAGGGATGATACTGATGGCACCATCTACCCTCTGCATTCACCATTGAAAATCATAGGAGGTAAGTCATGGATTGCAGCATACTGGTAAAGGGATGATGCTGATGACACCATCTGCCCTCTTCATCCATCATTGGAAATCATAGTATGTGAGTCGTGATTGCAGCATGTTGGTAGAGGGATGATGCTGATGACACCATCTGCCCTCTTCATCCACCATTGGAAATCATAGGTGGTGAGTTGTGGATTCCAGCATGCTGGTAGAGGGATGATGCTGATGACACCATCTGCCTTCTGTCCATAATTGGAAATCATAGTGGGTGAGTTGTGGATTGCAGCATGTTGGTGGAGGGATGATACTGATGACATCATCTGCCCTCTTCATCTGCCATTGGAAATCATAGGGGGTGAGTTGTGGATTGCAGCATACTGGTAGAGGGATGATGCTGATGACACCATCTACCCTCTTCATCCACCATTGGAAATCATAGTATGTGAGTTGTGGATTACAGTATGCTGGTAGAGGGATGATGCTGATAATCTGCCCTCTTCATCCACCATTGGAAATCATAGGAGGTGAGTTGTAGATTGCAGCATGCTGGTAGAGAGGTGATGCTGATGACACCATCTACCCTCTTTATCCACCATTGTAAATCATAGAGAGTGAGTTGTGGATTGCAGCATGTTGGTAGAGGGATGATGCTAATGACACCATCTGCCCTCTTCATCCACATCATAGTTGGTGGGTTGTGGATTGCAGCATGTTGATACAGGGATGTTGCTAATGACACCATCTGCCCCCTTCATCCACTATTGGAAATCATAGGGGGTGAGTTGTGGATTGCAGCATGCTAGTAGAGGGATGATGATAACACCATTTTCCCTCTTCATCCACCATTGGAAATCATAGGGGGTGAGTTGTGGATTGTAGTATGCTGGTAGAGGGATGATGCTGAAGACACCATCTGCCCTCTTTATCCACCATTGGAAATCATAGATTGTAAGTTGTGGATTGCAGCATGTTAGTAGAGGGATGATGCTGATGACACCATCTACCCTCTTCATCCACCATTGGAAATCATAGGAGGTGAGTTGTGGATGGCAGCATGGGATGATGCTGATGACACTATCTACCCTCTTCATCCACCATTGGAAATCATAGAGAGTGAGTTGTGGATTGCAGCATGTTGGTAGAGGGATGATGCTGATGACATCATCTGCCCTCTTTATCTATGATTGGAAATCATAGAGAGTGAGTTGTGGATTACAGCATTTTGGTAAAGGGATGATGCTGATGACACCATCTGCCCTCTTTATCCATGATTGGAAATCATAGTTTGTGAGTTGCAGATTGCAGCATGTTGGTAGAGGGATGATGCTGATGACACCATCTGCCCTCTTCATCTACCATTGGAAATCATAGGTGGTGAGTTGTGGATTGCAGCATGCTGGTAGAGGGACAATGCTGATGACACCATCTGCCCTCTTTATCCATGTCTTGAAATTATAGAAGGTGAGTTGTGGATTGTAGCATGTTGGTAAAGGGATAATTCTGATGACACCATCTGCCCTCTTCATTCACCATTGGAAATCATAGTATGTGAGTTGTGGACTGCAGCATGTTGGTAGAGGGATGATGCTGATGACATCATCTGCCCTCTTCATCCCCCATTGGAAATCATAGTTTGTGAGTTGTGGATTGTAGCATGTTGGTAGAGGGATGATGCTGATGACATCATCTACCCATCTTTATTCATGATTGGAAATCATAGGAGGTGAGTCATGGATTGCAGCATGTTGGTAGAGGGATCATGCTTATAATTTTAATTTTATGCTGTGTTGGAAATATTAGGAGGTAGGTTGTGCATTGGTAACACCTCCATCATCGCCCTTCATTTACCATTCCAAATTTTAGGAGGTGAGTTGCATGATATGTTGGTAGAGAAACCATGCTGTTGACTTTATCTTCACTGTTCATCTACCTTTGTAAATTGTAGGAGGTGGGTTATGGCTTGCTATATGTTCATACAAGCATTATTCTGCTAATCTTATCCTTCATTCTCATTGGCACTCTTCATCTTATGTTGGAAATCATAGCATGTGAGTTTTGTATTATGGCATATTGGTAGAGAGATCATGCTTATGACTCCATTTTTCCTGGTGCTCTTTATCCACCATTGGAAATTATAGAGAGTGAGTTGTTTATTGCACCATGTTTGTAGAAGAATCATTGATAGATGCATTTTCCCTTTTCATCTACCATTGGAAATTATAGAGAGTGAGTTGTATATCACAAGAGAAATCATGTTTACAACTCCAACTCCAACTTCCATCCTTTATCCATTTCTGGAATTGTAGGCTGTGAGTGGTGCATTGCAGCATTTCAAAAAAGGCATCATACTAACATTGTAACTCCACTTTTCCATGTTGGAAATTATAGGAGGTGAGTTTTATATTACAGTATGTTAGTAGAGGAATACTACTAATACCTTCATCATTACATTTTATCCACTATTGAACATTTTAGCTTGTGAGTTGCATTGCATATTGGTAGAGTGATTATTCTAACAACTTCATTTCTACTCTCCTTCAATCTTGACAATCATAGCTTGTGAGTTGTCCTAGGTGTTGGCAAAGTAATTGTACTAATCACTGTACTCCCACTATTCATTCTACAATGAATATCATAGATGGTGAGTTGGATTTTGTTAGAATGATAATGATGATGATTTTATTTCCATGCTTTATTCTTTATTTGAAATCACAGAGGGTAAGTTATGCATATTGACAGAATGATAATGATAATGATAATGATCACCTGTCATCCTATACTGCAATTTATAGCTTGTAAGTTGTACATTGTATCATGTGATATCATATTAATGTTTTAATTTCTGCTGTTCATTTTGCATTATAAACAATAGCCTGTAAGTCCTGCATTATATGTATGATATAGGCAAAGGGATTATGCTAATGACTTCCCCTCTCTTTATCATTTTCTACTGAATATTACAGTCTGTGAGTTGTATCATGACATATAAGCAATACAATTTTTTGATGGCTGTATTCTCAACCTTTATTCTTTCTTGAAAATAATAGTCTGTTAGTAGCATTTTCTTTCCTATTTTCTTTTTTCTCTTTTTCATTCACTCAATTGCAAAACTATAGGCTGTGAGTAGTGGTTTTTGACATGTTAGTAGTATAATGCTGATCATTCCATCTTTGATCTTTGTTCTCTGTCTGGAATTATAGGAGGTTGGTCCACTACACTTAACATGATATCATTTGCTAACTCAATTTCTCCTTTTCATTTTCAATCAATCATAGATGGTGAGCTAGGGATAAGATTTGAAGAGTAAACACTAATATTATTTCCAACTTGATTGAAATTGATAGTTTGTAAGTTATTTGTTTGGATATGTTAGAAAGTTGAAAAATGCTAATAGTCATCTTTTTTTTTTACTCTCAAAATTTGTAGGAGGTGAGTTAAATGTATTGTGATATTATCAAATGATTTCCACATGTTCAAACTTCCCTTGTTTCCATATGAGAATAGCAAGTAAGCTTTTTGTCATATTCTATTTTCATATATTTTCATACCAAAAACTGTTCATAACTTTATAGTTGGTATTTTTATTTTATTTTAACAACCATCCAATACTTCAATGTGTTTTTAGGATGTGAGTTATTTACATATGTAACAACACTTCATTTATTATTCTATAGGAGGTATGTCTGTCAAATTTCTAAAGACTTTTGTATTTATCAAACATCAGGAGGTTAGCATATATAACAAATAATTTTATCATTTATACTCATAAATAAATAACAGTTAATCACTTCAAAGAAGGTAATATCTTTTCTATAATTGAGTGTTTTGTGTTAAATTCAATGTATAGGATATTGTTGATAAAAGTGAAGTTCAAGCTGTGAATTCACACAACTTGGTAACCTTGTTGATCTCATATCACATATATCAGTCTCATAGTAAATAAAGGTTCCTTTTTCCACATGGAAGCAGATTCTTCAAGCTGGTGTTGGTGTGTTTTACATAAGTGGCATTTACTATATGTATTACTAATTTCCTACAATACAGATATTGTTCTAATATCAGAGCATTCTTTCTTTCTGCATCAGCAAAAGGAGCCTAAACCATTTTTCTCAGCAACTGAGAAGTATAAAGTATCAGATGTTCACAATAAAATTCAAAAAGCCCTGAAGAAGATCTTTCCAAAATATGGCAAAGCATCTTGTGAGGAGAGAGTAAAGATGGTTACTGATGTCATTCTTGAAAACCGCCTGTAAGTATTAAATATGTTCATTAGTAATTTGATAATGATTTTACCCAGATCCACTACTAAATAGAGAAAGGAGATGGTTCCATAGTAGACCAGGACTTCCAGTGCTTGCAATGGTGATGACCAAGAAAAAAGGTGAATAGAAGCTCATGTAGGAGAAATCATGCTTGCTGGAAATATTTCAACTTCTCTGCTTCTATCTTCATGTACAGTGTTTGCCCATGCATGATGAAATGTATTTGTGATTTGTAATATCTTTTAGTATCAATCATGAATAATCCATGTGAACATTTTAGGTTGCAAGAGGCAATTTCAAAAAGGGCACAAGCTAGTCTCCTTGCACTGTAGACATATAACTATATTCTGCAAGACATTTTTAAAATGAGAGTAGTTGAACCCAGATATGTAAAGCCTGGTATCAGATTTTATCTTTTAGTATGGCTAGAGAACAATTTATGAGAATGCAGCAACATATTGACATGTGGGATATGGTAGATGAAATATATAAAAAAACATACTAGGTTGAGTGAGCTACAAGACTATTTGGCTAACATAAATTAATAAGGCCAGCCCCTGTAAATCCATTTCTTCCAGAATGAAGTGACATGGAAATGGTAACAAATGTCACATCAGTATCATACTTCCCTTCTAGTCAAATGTCATGCATGTTGTGAACCCATTATCCACTTCACATATATCTGGTTGACCCTTTAGTCTTTTTGATCCAGAACAATGTTAGCAGACCAACCATCACAGATCACAGAAAGGCAATCACAACATGTTTTCTTGGACTACATGCAGAGCATGAGTGCCTTAAACACTTGAAGAAATGTTTGACAAGATTAACCAGATCTGAGATCTAATGTCTGTTGCAATCTGCCTTCTCTTTTCTTCCGTTATACTCATTTCCATTGCATACCAATCCCCTACTGCCATCTGGGGGATATATACTTCTAGAGTGGACTACATTCTTCTTATCCTTGGTCTGCTCTCCATTCATTTCATTGAACTGTAACTAATTCCCAAAGTGTTCACTTTGGACTTCTACTCTTCTTGGAAAGGGAACATGACTCATTCTTTCTTAGTCTTGATATGCTCTTATCAGACTCCCTCTCCTCTAATCGGTTCTCTGGTACGGATTACATATTCCCTTTTACTCATAGTCCAATTGTTCTCTGATGTTCTTTCATATTCAATGATTACGCGTCCCTATAGTTCAACACTATATAAGACTCATTGTATATGTTGTACTTCTGCATACTTGATCTCTGCAATCTACACTCAGTCTTGTATCCTAGTCTGTCTGACTAGATCCTTCGATCTTGACCCAGCTAGTCCAATTGACTAGAACCCTTGACCTTGATAGTCTGTTTGACTATAACTTTGACCTAGTACCCTTGTTCTTGAGGACATAGCGTCTCTTCATGAGTACCTCCCTCGAGACAAGAAGTAGATCTTTGAGTGTTTGTCTACCAATGAATGACCAGCATAACAACATTCGTGCCATTGAGGAACTATTAGCACAAGGAGGCATCAGCAAGCCCATTGATTCAGATGTGGACATGGTCACCAACTCACCAGATATATCAGACTATGTCATCTTGGTTCATGCTGACCTCAGAATAGGAGAGTGGCTTTAAGCTGCTCAACTATGATGATCAATTGAATCAATACCATGGAATTGCCTTCAACATGTCATTTTCATCCCAGCTTGTTCCATCTGAAAATGGTGTGTGCAGATGCCATTTGGTAATGTTTTCTCCATCCAACATCTGCCTATGAGGATGAGACATGCCTCATGTGTGATATTGCTGAAATTTGTTCAAGGAAAACTGGAATTTTTGCATCAGATCCTGGGTTCCATTGAATGCATCAGATTATCAGTCATACAGGCATCTGCCACCACCTAGACTGCTGGTGGGTGCATATTCAAATGAAATATCCACAGATTATGAACCTGAACACCTTTGCAACAACCAAACCCACTCTTGTAGACTTGGAAGAGATGGCTGATGAAATTACATGCATCTTCATTGCAACACATCAATTACAATGTGTGCAGCAAAGGCAAGAAGAAGAACATGACTTACAATTCAAGAATGCACTGCTCTTAAACAAATACTGCCTTCTCTATGAAGAGTTATTATATGGTATGAACTGTGGTGATATTGGTCAAGTAGAGACCTGTATCGTGAGTTGGATACTAATTCTCAAAGCTGTTAGAAAGCATAAGTATGCTATGCACATGACAAATGTTTTGCTGAATGTACACTTTGTCTATCCCTCCGGACTTTGGTGAGTAGTTGGATGCACCTACTGAAGTGCATGCTAATATTTTCTTGATGCAAAAGGCATGCAATTCATTATCATATTCTTGTGAACCTGATTGGGCAGCCAATGAAGTGGCAAGCTATAGATTGGTGTGTTGAGTTAAATAACTTGTTCATGAAGGTGCAACTAGTTGACATACTATTTAATAATGACTTCCTGATCATGGCCAGATGGTAGGTGAAAAATGGGGCAAAGGACCCAACTGCACCATTGAGTGTATCATTCTCAAGTCACCTCTTGTACAAGTTTACTGAAATCTGCAAGAAATCATGCAACAGAACTTCAATCATATGCATTTGCTTGCAAACCATGCACTGCTTGACATGACAAAGATGTTTGAGAAGCTGTAGGCAAAGTTAGCATCAAATTCCCCACATATATTCTCATCAGGATGGAAAACTTGACATGAAATTGACAATCTCAGTGATAAAGGTAGGGAAAAGATGGAGAAGGTGGAGCAAAAGGAGATGGAAGTAGGTGATAACATAGTAGTGGTCGAGATGGAGGAGGTGGCATTAGAAGACATCATACTGGAGCTATAGTAGTCTAGTTAATCTATTTAGGATTAATGAAGTGAAGGTTCTGGAGAATTGACAGACAGCTTACATTTTCCTTATCTACTGAGTTGTTCGTGTGTGATGGATAATGAGGGCAAGAATGGTTACATGCTTAAATGCATCAGTGTTCATACCTGCATAGGGCAGAGCAATGATCAATAATGCATACCATTATGACCCTTGGCTTCACAGGCACCACACTTGTTCCAATGCTTTGTTGGTCTGAGAGTGGGAAGTTGGTGTGTTTGTGCATGTTTGTCATTGGGAAGGGTAAGGGATGCAGTGGGAGATGGGAGGTATGGGAGAGGCAAGGGAGTTGTAAGCACATCATGGTTTGTGTTCATTGAACTGGTGAGTGAAGGGTTGGAGTGAAGTGGAGTAGAGATCAATAGTGAGGGACATTGGGCAGCATGTTGTTGGATTACAGAGATAACCTCCTGGCCAAATCACTCACTATCTGTCCAGCCCATCTCTTTCTTTAGGTCTTGCACCATCTGGATTTTTTGATGGTGAGCACATTTAATAATCCAGTTAAGGACTGAATTTGGCATCACAAGGGAAAACTCATGGTCATTGAGACAAGCCAATCTGTAGACTGCGGATGTCTTGACTTCATGCCAGCACTGAAGAGCATCTTCTAGTGCATAGTCATTCTTGTTCTTGATGCTCTTGGGAAGATGGGAATATTGAGCCATGGCTGGTGGCTTTGATATGGGCAGGATTGAAAATGCGAACTCTTTGGGATTATGAAGGTCACAACAGATGGTGGGTGATGTGATGTGATAACGAGTACAACTGTTCATGTTGTGAGCATTGCACTCTTGGTAATCCGATTCTGAGAAAAGAAGTTAGTGACCATTAGTGTGGTTCAAGACCTGGAAATTCCCACCAGTGGTAGCATTATCAAAGCAGATGTCAAAGACCTTTCTCTGGCACATCACACTGTTGTTCATTCAGGAATATGATCTATAGAATGCTAGAGAAATCTCTGTGTTGATCAATTCCTCTGGGCCCAATCTGACTAATGAGCTGGTGATAAGACAACATATCTACCAGATCAAACAATAGACAAGGCTATGTATATCTAGAGAATGAGTAAGAAAACTTTAGTCAATTGGATCCTGGTCATTCTTCCTTATCCCAAGCAATAGTACTTATAGGAATTAGGGTTGGCTACTGTTCTAGCTAAGGGATCTAGTCTAATCTACCTAATAAAAGCTAAACTTGATGCTAATCTATGTTTAACTAGCTAATATGAATGGCTTTCTGGCTTGGTTTGTATAGAAAGGAAAAGAGTATGTAATCTGTTGGCTTACTAAGAAAGGCTGCCAGATGTAGTAATATCTGATACTAAAGATAATGATCTATTTACTGCTGTTGTGGTGTACAGATCTAGTTTATGATTCTTACTAGCTATTTCAACAATAGGCTTGGCCTATAGTTTGCTGACTAATTGGCTTAGTCATGTTGCTGTGGGAAATTCCCTTATAAGTCACTCAGTTCACACATAATAGGGTTTAGATGATAAACTCTTTATTGGTTGACTGGAGTGCTTGATTCAATGCAAGATCTGAAACAACCAGAACTCACTTAAGAGCTAATAGTCAACTTGGCACAAGGAGGACTAGGAATCAGTGATCAGACAAGAGAGTTATGGGAAAACTCCAAGTAAACAAGACTGGAGAGTCCAGTCATTCAACTGGGCCTTTATATACTATTCTAAGATTTGTACATGTGTATGGTAGATCTAAGATATCCTGTGTCTTATCTATCATGAGGAATACATATGTGTATAGCTCAGATAGCTGGATCATATACTAGAGGATGAAGGGAAGTTATGGTGAGTTGGAATATACATGAGGATGAACATGAGGAGTACATGAGGACAAGATAGGGGCATGAGGCAGAGATAGTCTCTAGATATGAAATAAATGAGGCTGATAAGCATATGACTAGCTATGACTCATTCTGGGTTGATCATATATGAGGAATGATTCATTGTGAATCATTCTGAGTCATTTTCTAATTGTGGGAATGTTTGGCAGAGTGTGGGAAAGTCAAACATAT
Organism: Tylopilus subfusipes; assembly: GCA_038091275.1. NCBI lineage: Eukaryota > Fungi > Basidiomycota > Agaricomycetes > Boletales > Boletaceae > Tylopilus > Tylopilus subfusipes. The sequence goes on from JBBPOB010001095.1 coordinate 10,652, forward strand.
GTTTGGCAGGTTGAACTCAAGTTCGACACTACCATATAAGGAAGGTAAGTAAAGTGTATGAAAAGTGAAGTAACTACTAAGGATTAGAAGAAATATAACAAGATCAGTATAGGTACTAGATATTCCTAGGCTAGATTTGTCTAGGTTATGGTTGCCTTTCTACTATAGTGGCTACCTAGTAGCTATTGATTATGTAATCAGGGGTGCCTTTCTAATGAGAGAGGCTACATTTCCCTAATCTGATAGTGGTTTTCTACTTAAGTACTTGCTACTGTATACAGTGGCTCAAATAAGTGTCCCAATGTTGGAGCATTTTGGAAAGACTTAACATTTGCAAAAGAACTAAAATGTATCAGCTCTAACCCTTGCAGGGTCATAAATAGCCCT
>JBBPOB010001096.1:0-11038 GCA_038091275.1 Tylopilus subfusipes
CCGGGCGATTTGGGCTCTGGCACACTCTTGGACCCCGGCGCGCGCAGGCCCACAGCTTTGGTGGCTCTGCCCCACATTCGACAGTGCCTGGAACTGCAGCTTGTAACTCCTGTAATTCCGTTTCTTCGACGGGTCAGAATGAGGCATGTCACTGATCTTCATAGGTGAGACGACGATCCGGTTTGACTTGCCGTCGGCAAGAATAAGCCACCAACCGGGTTTGTGGAGCTGTTGCCAGAATCAGTTCGATGCATCTGTGTGAGCGATCAGACCTACCCCCCTGGCCACGTGTGCAAATCCCGCACCGCTGCCTTGGAGTCGCTCTACTTCCCCACGGGTATTCAAAAACTTTTCGTCGATCTCGTCGTTCCTCACAGACTTCGGCATCCTGCACCGGCGCTGGCGTAGTCGTGCCAGGCGCCTTAACATGCAATTTGGCCAGCAAAAAACATGATCGACGATGGCATCGCGATGCATTCACTGATCACTGGTGCACTGATTTCACTTCAAACATCCGTAACCAGACCGCTGACACATACCTTTGAATGCCATATCGACGAGCTCGAGACTTTACCAGTTTTTGAGTGCCTTGCTAGCCTCTGCAGCACACTTGTCCCTGCTCTCCTTTAAGTCATGCACAAACGCCACAAGGTCTGGCGTCCCTGAACTCGAAGCCGTGTCGTCGAATCCAGGCAGCTGGGCTTGCTGCGCGGTAACCTTGCCGGGAACTAACGCCTGCGCGAGGTATGCATGAAGCCACATGACACCGAGAGTCGGCGCAAGCCAACTCCACTGGCAGGCAGACGCAATGTTCAAGAACGCGTTGAGCACCATGGGTGTTTGAAGAAGCAGCAATGCTTGTTCTAAGCCAGGCATGAGTCTGATTCATGGCAGGGATCCAGCTGGAGGCGCACCTCGTTCCAGGATCTTCGAGCCCAAATCTAATCTCAGAAAGTGAACATAAAGCAACGCCAACGTGCGCCGGGACTTTTCGCCCCCGGCGACAGCCTTGCTCATCTCCTTCCACTCACTGCCCACCCTCTTCTCGATCTCCCCCTCGACCTTGCTCAAGTTTTCCCCGTTCTTCTTTCCCCGCGACTCGTACTTGAACGCGCGGCTGACGACCTTGACGATGTCGCTGATGCCACTTGCACTCCGTTCCAGAAGCCCTCTGCGGTCCTCTCTTCAATGGCGTCTTTAGTCTTTCCTCGGCCACGTGTTGTTTTTACCCTCAACAATCCACGATGGCAGCGCGATGCCCATTGAGACCTCCTGTCAACCCGTCAGGGTGACCGTACAGTTCATAGTTGCGACAAATCGTCTCATCCGTCAGACTGCGTCACGTTGAGCACGCGCAAACGGCAACGAGGAGGGAGACGTGCTCACGCTTTGTACACCTTGGTGATGTCCACGAACTGCTTCCCGATCTCCTCGGCAGTCTTGTTGACCGTCGCCTGGACCTTGTCCGGGCGACTTTTGGGTGCACATGGTCAGAAACGTGTCGCGGGAGGGCGCAGACACGCACTATAATTTAGACAGTTTCTTGAAGAGAGACTTAATCTCCTTTTCTGTGCCGCCCTTGGAGGGAGACAGAGATGAACGCTAGCCGTCAAGTTGCGTCCCGCTGACGAACTGCTGAGACACCCAGTATCCAGTTTGGATCGTACACTTGACTGTCCGACTCGGTGTTGCGCACCCTATAAGCCAAGAACACGACCAGACCAACCGACAAGGAGCAAGACCGTTCTAGCATGGAAAAAAAAACGTGAGCGGAAGCGAGAGGGGCGAGACAGCACGCACCTCCGGGTGAACCTGGGATGGAGCAGCGACCTGTTCTTGGCGATGACCTGTCTCCATCAGTCGAGGCAAGGTGTGCACTGATAGCCGTTCATGCGTTCCTCGGGATGTTCTGTTCTGGGAAGGTCAATGTGGGTGGTGCTGTGCAAGGAGAGAAGGACTCGCTTGCCAAGAGACGGGCGGCAGAGGCAAGGGACGAGGATGAGGACGATGGCAAGGACAGATATGAGGAAATACGTGGCCATGCTGCCGGCCTCATCATAGTGATAGTTCAACACTCTCGACGACTCCAAGTTTCGATGTGTCCCCGTCGTGTCAAGCGTGTGAAAAATGGATCATGTACCATAGCGATAGTGCTAGTGATGACTCTATGAAGTCGTGATCCGGGAGTCTACCAAAGTCACGCAATTTTTGTAAGCACAGTACTGTAATATTCATATAATAGGCCGCCTCACCTATCGTGTTTTTTAGGTTCGTGGTGTACCGCCCACTGCAGAACATCCAGCTGGTACCCTGGAGGCCTGATCCCTCGTTTTGTGCCCCGCAGTATTTTTTGGACACCCTCCTACATTGCCCCACCATTCTTCCGGAGCTACCACCCACACACAAGCCCTACCTCTCACCTGGCCATCCATGCCCCTGCCTCTAACGTTGCAGAATAGCATGTCTATTTCTTCTACCCACTCCTTCTGTCATTTCCGAGGCCATGGATCCTTTCTGTTAGCTGCAGTTCCATTTGGCCAGTACCAAGGGCAAGCCTTTGGATTTGACCCTACCAATCCTCCCAAGGTAGGGTGCCTAGTTGCAATTTACCGCCTCACCAACTGCCATATACCAGTATATGTTGGTAAGGTTGAGCGGATTATCTCCCTAAAGAGTTGCATTGCTCGTGTTCATGTCACACCATCACCAGTTTTCTATGACAGTTCGTACCTTCCCCAAGCATTTATTCTTTCTATACCAGTAGATTGGCTATATCCAACCCCTTCTATCACTGTACGAAAATTTCTCTCAGCTATACATAAACCCACACAACCTACAATTCCCATCACTTCCCCTATTTACTTCGACCAGTACGTACCCGCCAACCCTCGTTTACCATTATCCAACTACCATTATTTACACGCACGAGCTAGGATGGACTCCACAAGCAGCTCAAAAGGATAGTAATAGGATACTGACAGTGCATAGTATATAGTGACATATCAATAGTTCAAACATCTGCCAGTGGCAGCTGGAAATTCCATGACGGTCGTGATCAGTGAAGATCCATACACACATTAAGGGCTGTTCGACACTATCGGTTCGTTGTCTTGTCCTACTCATCGTCTCGAGTCGCACACAGGCATTTTGTTCAATGACGCTGTGTAGGTCAATCGCTCAGTCCGGTAGTGCACTTCCTGGCCGCTGCCTTCCCTTCCTCGAAAACTTTATCCTTCTCCACTGACCATGATCAACATGCTTAATTGGTTAATCAGGACTCATGTGCTGACGAATTGTGAGATTGGCCAGCAGGCGATGCGTCAGGCTGATAGGTTGGTAGACCGCCTGCATCGCCTTGAAGCTTGATCATCGGTGCGGGACTGGGTGTGTGATCTGTGGCCCAAGCGTCGATCCGCTGATGGTGCGTGTGACAACCAGTGCCCTCGAGTCTTCCCATGCATGGCACACTTTGAGGTGACAGGTCCGAGGCCACGTCTTGGAGCAGCTTGGTTGGCCCACAAGGTCTTCGTACATCATCTCATCATGCACCAGGCATGCAATGACTGAAGTCTAACTCGCTCAGGTACTCGGCGAATGTCTTTGTCTTGTCGATGACAGTCTTGATTGGGGGTATGTTGGCGAAGAAACTGATCTAACGTTGGTCAAGATCAGAAGGTTTCTCTGAGTCACCGCAGTCCCAATCACGAATGTGGACTGGCTAGAGTACTTGTGGAGCAGAATGTTATAGGCCACGAAGAACCCTGCGAATGGCGTGGCGGTGACTGAGGTAACCAACTGTAAGTATTGCTCGAGGGGACCAACGCATTTTCACCGCGATCTGCGTGACTGGTGCGAGTTCCAGATCGGATGGCGTCGCAGGCATGAGATGAAGAGGCCAGGTATCGTCCAGTCTCTCTGACCAGAACTGCAGATGCTGTTCGCGAAGTTCGATCCTGCGTTCAGATGCCTTCAGAAGCCAGTTGCTGAAGTCAGAACAATGAATAGAGAGGTCGACGAAGGTCGCTTTGAAGGCTATGTCCGGATACATGGTCTGCTCGAGCTTTCCAAGCTCCTTGTTCCAGGTAAACTTGGTGCGTAAAGCACCGTAACGCTGGACAACCTCTCCTATGGCCTCCGTCATCCGGTCAACATCTGAGGAAATGGTGAAGAAGTAACCCTCGTGGGTATCCCATTGCATAGCTCCATAGCGCGACATGTTGGTGTCAATCTTGCTGACAGAGCGCTTGCGAGTGTTGTGTGCACGCTACAGTCAAGCACTCAGCGAGATTCGCGTTAAAGGATTGCATCGTCCATACCTGAGCTGGTATTAATGAGAGGACGCATCTGTCGTGTATGGCTGGTCGTAGGCAAGGCGGTCATTGAGGATAGGAACGAGTCCATGACCGTATTTCGCAGCGCTATCATCGGTTGCTAAACCCTCACCACTTCCGGTGTTTGCTCCTGCCTTAGCCAGCATTTCGTTCAGAGCGCCAATTGTCATAGAACTGAGGAATTCGATCTGGCTAACTTGGATTCCGAGACAGGAGCTGGTTGCTGTACCAAGTCGCTACAGGGGCCATTGAAGCAACATTCAGTGAAGAAATGGCAGTGCTCACCTCCGAGGGAATTCAGACCAAAGCTGGTGATCAGCGCGTTGTCGCCAATCTGCTCGACATCCATGCTCAACAATGTAGCAAGGAGGGAAGCAGGGGACTCCGCATTACTGCATTCGCTGTCTTCAGCCCCGCCAGTAGAGAGGTACTTCTTGGGTAGGAGGTGTCCATAGAGCAACGGTTCGCACGCGGGGAAGGTCTCTGGAACGTCGTCGATAGCAAGCATCGGTATGTAGTGGGCGATCTTGCAAGTGAGCGAATCCCCAATGAAGACTTGGGCCATCGTCATGAAAGGATGGAGCCTGTTTCACTGTGTAATCCGCTTCGGCAAGTGCTTTTCGTGATCCATGCATGCATGAGCTGCGACATGTAAATTTGTGCCCTCACTTGCCCAGAGCGTAGTGCCGCACCCGTCCCGCCCATCAACCCCCCCCAAGTCCTTCGCCCCCAGTGCATCCATCCCTCCTTTGTTTGACCTGTGGCGCGGGTGCCGGTCAGGACATCACTCCCCTATTTCTCCCACATCATCACAGACAATCCCTGCTTCTCAGCCTGTCCGTCGGCCCTCTCAACGACTCCCCCACCTTTACTGACCTCGCCATCCAGTAGGCTTCTGAGCTCCTTGGCTACGACTGTCTCTAGGTCATGTCCCTTTCCGACTACTTCGTCCTTGACAGTACGCTGTCATGCCAGAGGGTGCCAACATCTCCGCCGACAACACTGGCAAGGCCGGCATGGCTCTTTGGACAGGCTCCGCCATCAAGAAACCTTTTCCCCAGAACCACCCACATCCCTCTCCCCTTCACGATCCGAGCTATGAAGAGTCTATGTGTTACCCTTGATGCGATCTCTCAGACAACCTATTCTGACCTCAGAAAACTTTTCATCCTCATCGTCGCAGACGGGATGACAACTGGAGCAGGTGAGAAACAAAGCACTCACCGGCGCCACCCTCTTGCACGCAGAGGGCAGAACCAGAGGCACTGAGCGGTGGGGTCACACCGGCATTGTCCTCGGGGTAGGTCGTCAACACCGTCTTGGTGCGCACTGAATCAAGAACCGTTCTAGACGGCACCAACCCTGCTGCTCACCACCGTCAGCCTTTTATTTACCAATGAACTCTTGGACTGCGTCTCTGCCACCACCCCGCCATGACACCCCATCAACACTGGACTGGTCAAGTCTGGACTCGTCGAGTAGGTGCCAAATGTGCTCTTTCTGTCCCACGGCCTCATCATTCGCTCAGGTCCGTCATGGTCGTGGCATCCTTGATGCTCTCCTCCTGCATGACCAGCATCGTTCTCAGATCTTTCCTCGTCATATTATGTCATAGTTGTCGTTCCTCCTGCTACTATGCGTGTCATACACCCTCAGGGCCACCACTGACAAGTCTGTGTCGCTGTTGTCCTCTCCTTCCTCGTCTGTGCCCTCAACTTGCAGTGCAACCCCGTTGAGTACTGCGGCCAACTGCTTCTGGCAATTGTCTTCCTTAACCTCAGCTGTGGCCACTGAGACTGGGCTGCTCACTCTCCCAATTTTGAAATATCCTTTCAGCCCATACCCCACGTCTACCCTCCTTCCAAGAACTGCCCGTCTTCCCTGAGGCTGACCCATTATACCTTCCCCCCACCTGTCCCAACCCAGACATTGTGCCCGACTTCGCTCCTGCATGGGCTATTGCGTATTTCCAGGGCCAAAGCACTAGTTCATATCTTTTTTTACATTCAGACTCTTGATTGGCTCACCCACCTCAATCTCAGCACCCATTTCCTACAGATCTCCAACTTTACTATCGAACAAAAGGTAAACGTTACCACTGGTGTCGGCTGGGAGAATGGCTCGTGCATCGGGAATATTCCACAAGTCGTCGACTTCCCCAGACTCTGTCTTCAGGTAAGTGAAATCATGACATTACCTGTTCCTTCCTCAAGCATAGGGTAGGATTTGCCGCTTGGTATCTGCTCAGCCGACCTCGTCAGCTCGTTCCCGGCCAGCGTAACCGCAGCATCATTGTGGGTACATTCGACCGGATTCGCCAACACGTACTTAGGGTTTTCCCTTCAGATAGAACCGTGCTTTGATCCGCGCACGTGGCATTGCGATGGGTCAGGAGTTCAATCCAAGGGAGTCAATGTTGCCTTCGGTCTCATGATGAACGTGGGTCTTGTTGCTCAAGGCAGATGTAACTTGGAGGGCTTCGGTGCAGACCATATCTCATTGGTGAAGTCAGATACGAGACCATTCTCGGTCTGCAACCTGCTGGTGTCCAGGCAACTGCCAAGCACTACATCAACAAGTTGAGTTACCTCCAGATTTGACATATTCGTTGATCGCTTACATCCCGTTTATGGCAGCGAGCAGGAGTGGCAGTGTACCCAGGAACCGACCAACGTCAATGACTGGACCCAGCACGAAATCTATGCCCCGTCCTTCCTGCGTTCTGTAATGGTTGGTGTTTCTGCAATCATGTGCAGCTATATTTGGTGACATTTCCTGAACTCTGCATTCTAAACTCGAAGCAAGACCTCATCAATGACACATATCAATCAGGTCACGGGGGAGGCGTCCTGATGGCCTTGTATCGTCGCGGGTACCACGTTGATCATGCGCGTTATGCTGCAACAGAGGCAGAGCTCGTGCAAGCTGTACAGATGTCAGCTGTGCGGGGCCTCAAACGGCGTCGACTGTCGGCTTGCGGATTGGTCTGGTTGGCCCACAGGAGGGATTGATGCACTGGTGAGCCTGCTCCTTGGATCGCCGACCTAGATCTGATCGTTTCATTTCAGGACCCGGTCGGGAGTGTGGTAGGCATTTTCAGATTTGTTGGAGAAGAAGAAGAATGGGCAAAAGTCGATGAACAATACCCCCGAGCTCGACGAAGACGCTCAAGCATGCGAATGGAATACCTGTGTCCATGTGACATGCATGTCCTCGCGTTTTTTGTTGAACGCTTGCTGACATGGTCTCCAGAAAGTAGGCGTGACGGATCTATGCTGACATTCCAGCACTGGCGTCCCCTTGCAGCCTGTGGGTAGTCCCTTGCATGTCTTTCCGTCACATACTGACATGCGCGCAGAACATGTTGCCTTTTGTGCTGACAGAACCGAGGCTGACGACTGGGATCGTAGTCCCGTGCCAGTGGCCCAGCGACTAACTCATGGGTGAGCCACGTTCGTTCGCCCTTGGTTGATTCCAATCGATGTCGTCAGATGCCCCAACCCAAGGTGCTTCAAAGTGACCTATACCTTGCACCCCAACTATCGACGCCACTTCACCTCAACCCCTGACGTCTCTTTCTGCTGTCAGCGCATCCTTGGACACCAGCACCCAACTCGCATCCAGTTCATCTAGCAACTATATATTTATTCTCATCTTCCCCGTGATACAGCCTACACGTTATCTTTATGCCTCATCTGTACCACTCACGAGTGTTCCTCCTGGACGAACCGTTGGGGCTCGACTTGGGGTACATACAAGAGTGTATGTACTGTTTTTTTTGTACCGATGTTGCTACGAAGGGACCAAGTTCACATTATTTTTCTTTGTCCAAGTACCAACCCTTAGGGTTCCCTGATAATGGACAGGGTCGCTGTGTGTAGGCCCTTGGTCATTGAGTGTCTCACAAGTGAGACACTCTCCCACGGTCGCCGACGCCAGTCACTTTCGCACGTTCACAGTTCCGCCCAACACTGGGTATCATGATGTTTGGCATCACTGAGGTGCGTTTCGTTCTCGCGTTGTTTTTTGGAGCTGTCGCTCAACTTACGAAACGCACCTATAGGGTGGGCACAGTGTCCTTGCAAATGTCACGCATTTCATGCTCTATGGGTGAATTGACCTCGTCGTCGTAAACCTCTCAAATCTAAACGCATCATGACACGGCCGTTATCTCGAACTGCATTTCTATGGCCGCGATTGCATTGAATCCATTAAGGTTCTCACCTTTGCCCTCGACAAATCCAGACTCGGCCGTCTTGCCCACGAAGAATGCACCTTCTGCCTCAGCGTGAAATGATGTGTTTGAAAGAAGTACATGCCTTGCAATACGCCTCATTTTTGGGGACACCACCAGCACGTTTGATACAAGTTTCGATGACATAGCGCAAACCATCTATCAATTTGAGTGAGGTCAAGAGTATAATCCAATGGCCAGCCCAAATGCAGGCCTGTTCCCCTTGATGGAGAGCGTTGTTACTATCCGCTGCTTCTGCATTTGCATCAACATGGAATTTTTGTCTGGGCAAGTGTAGGGCGCCTCTGAAATGCGATGACTGAGACGGACGGCGTCGTCAAGCCCATGGGAGGTAAGTATGCACATGTGAGTTTGTGGCAACAAAGTGAAGGGCGGTATTAAACTGGGTGACGAGTTAGCACGACGACCAACAGGAACGTGGTCACATACCTTGTCTCTGCCTGCATGCAGGGCAAAGAGATGGGTGACGTCGCGTGCATGGCAGATTGGTCGTTCGAAGGGGTGGGCGAGCCAGAGGCTCACCGAGAAGCTCCTAAGGGGTCAGAGTTGGAGTGGAAGATTGAACCCAAAGGGAAATATTCACATGCGTGATCAGTAGTGATCAGTACTTATGAACTAACCCTAACCTTAGCACATTAGCCAACCTTCTTTTTCGGGTCTGCCGAGGTGACCAATTTGAAGTCACATGCAAAATCTGAGATAACCATCAGATTCAACGATACTTCGACAATTCCATGAGCAGGGACTCTACAAGCTTGTCAGCTGCCTCAAGGGAGTCCTCAGACACCTTTGGGGTTTTGGAGAAGACAGGCACTGTTGGTGAGTACCAGTGTCACTACAAAATTTGAACATCCTCAGGCTCCATAAGCAAATCGACCCCAAACACCTCAGGATGACACCATTGAACAACGTGTTTCAATGATGGAGAGTGTGGTCTCAGACCAAGGTCGGAGCATAGAAAGTCTTGATGGGCAGATGAAGATAGCTATGTCTGCGATAGCAAGAACTCCCTCCAGGGAGAACAGATGGTCAGAAGCGTTGGGACGTGTCGAACAAACATTGGGAGGAGTGAAATCTGACCTCCTGAAAATGGAGGACAGGCTGTCCAGTCGCCTGGGTGAAGTGGAAGAGGGGGTAAAACGGTTGGAATCATCTCAAGGCGGCTTTTTCAACCGCCTGTTTGACATAATTGGCTCATTTACAGGAAGTTCCAGGTAAGTGAACTTCACCATGGCATGCCTCCACCAAACTTAATTTTCCTGAAACATAGATCTACTGTGACACAGCATCCAGAGCCATAGTAACCAGCAAACTTAGCCTGTTCATGTAGCTACAGTTGACTATATTTGTGCTCCAAACAAATGTATCAAATTCATGTACATGATCTTTGCCTCCGTAAACAAATAGATGAAAAATAAGCTGAGGTTGGACTCGGAGAAGAAGACAGTCCGAGGATGTGCAAAGCTGTGCTCTAGGCACAGGATTGGGGAAGCATCGAAGGATAGGAAGCGCAGGAGTGCAAGTGAGCGACCCCAGGTTGTATGTTCTCAACGAGGTCTGATAAAACTGCCTGTTGAGATGTGTCCACGGCATAGAATAATCTAGGATCATACCCACACATGTGATACACGTACATGTAGCTGTTCCCGACAACAGCCATCTACACAATCAAAGTCTGTCAACGATGGAAGATGGGATACGTACGTGATAGCTTAAGTAAGTCCAAACCAGTGACATTCAAATAATATTCAAACTAGAGTGGCTAGCTGAGTCGAATCAGTACAACGTCATGCTCACATCATGACAAGTATAGAGTACCTTCCAAGTTCACCACTGCTCTCACTCTAGGGCATCTCAGAAAACGTAGCTAAAAAGTACGCATAGAGAGCGATGTGGGTGTTCTGTCGGACAGAGCGTGAGCGCTTCTTAGCTGAGGACAATGGCCTCCTCGAGTCCTGCATTCCACCAAGCTGCTTGTACCGAGTCCAGAGATGAATGGCAAGATTGACCAAGGATGACAATCAATCTGGGGGTCCTATCGGATGAAGTGTGAGTGCCTCTCGGGTGAGGATGATGGCCTCCTCACAATTCTCTATCCCACCGAGCAGCTTGTACGAGAAGGTAGAGAGCATGTACAATCGATATCCTGTTGCAAAATGACAGTAAATGGGCCAAACACCTGTTCAAACGTCGACAAGGCCACTGGGGTGCCATGCACGACAAACCTGTCCACGTGTTAGTATCATCGTCAACGCGTCGCTCCTAGACGCACCGCATCAACGCTGCGATGCTCTCGAAAATATACTGATCAAAGTTGGGATTACTCGGGTTCTTGGAAATGGTGCTGAGGATGGCGACCAGGCACTGAAGCACTTGTTGGTAGATGGGTGTCAACGTTTGACGTGCCGTAATGATCACGGGCATAGCACCTAGTCCCACGTGTCGTCGTGAG